>JAJUPC010000453.1:0-287158 GCA_023614405.1 Avena insularis
CCACTCTTGGACATATCGACCACCTCCACAGCTACTGTTGGTTGACAGCTAGGAACCTTGAATGAGTAATTCCTCAGCTTCTATTGTTTGAATTGCTATACAATGGTGTTGTATATGTCCTCTAAGTCTCCTACCAATCTCTCTTATGTTTAACAACTTCTTGGTCATACCATGTCATCATCAAAGATATGGTTACTTGGCACTTTTATATAACTTCACCCAGTTATTAGGGCATTCTTTTTGCAAGGTTATTTGTTTATATGTAATCAACTTTGTTGATATACGAGGGGTTAAGATTGACTCCTCTTCCATTCATGAATGATGGATGGCTGAAGTACTCTGGAAGTTGGGGCTTACTTAAAATCTGCTCTGAAATATTTACTACTACTAGAGTTTATGTGAAAGCTCTAGCAGTAAAGGAAACATGTAGCAATACTTGGTGCATAAGCGTGAGTACAAGTTGAGCATCATATGGGCATGACATTTCTCTACCTTGACTTGCGAAACACCTCATTCTTTGCGTTACGTCGACCCTTTGCATGCATCCGTGGATATGTGTAATGGATCCATGTGGCCTATTGAGTCTCCTGAGCTTCCCTCATAAAGCAGACCCAGTTTCCTCTATTACATTTCAAACAACTTGAAGATGCCAACAGGAACATCGATGGTTGTGACCAGCCAGAAGTGTTGTGTGGGATGGCGACCATTAACTTCCATTTGCCCGATTAGGATAGTGTTGTCTACGCACTTTCAGATATGGCCTATAACTTGCGTCCTTGAATCCTTGGATGCAAGGTTTAAAACCATGAAAAATCTTTTGAAATTTATTTTTACCACGCATCTTGATTAAAGTGTCAATCTCACAACACTCCTGGGACACCTAGCTTGTACCTCCACCTTGAAGTTATACAAGACATCCGAAGCTATTGGTCCAATCCCGATTACCAAGACCCATAGAGATTTCTCTTTACCTTTCCAGAACCGTGTGTGTCTGGTGAGACAATGTTATTATTATTTAGAACCAAGGCTAGTCTAAATATTCTTCACGGTCTCCTTAGGTTTATCCTTTAGTATGGAAATAAGCTTGGCATAGCCACTTACTCAATCTCAGCCTGTGAGGATTTCAGTTTCTTGCCTATCAGGACACATGTGTGGAGGGCCCATTTTGTTCACCATAACCACAGATTCATTTAAAGATAAGCGAATTAAGGTCGACTAGTTGCGAGAAAGATATCACACAACAATTGTAGCTATAGAAGTGAAAAGGAGAAACTTCTAATGGTTTCTTTCATTCATTGCCCCAGTACCCTAATTGCCTTGGCCAATTTAGGCTCTTGTTGTGATCCTCCATGGACAATGTACCTCGACCCATCCATTCATCACGTTAACTTGCAAATGGCCTCATTCCTCACAGGAAATGTTCTTGATCGATAAACGTGCCCCCCTTGATACAAAAATGCAGGAGCGACATCCTAAACTCATACGTATACGAACTCGGTCGTGCAAATAAAATTATAGGATACTTGTGGTCATGTTTTCATTTCTTATACTTCAACACCCAAATCATCGACTAGAATACCAACCTCATCGTTAAGTTCCACCGTCCTTTAAATACATCATCACCAGATTCTTGATCCTCATGGTGCCTTCTTCTTCATCGATTCAGAATCCTGGACATAAATGTCGTAATGCCTAATACTACACATCATAATGACTCCATGGGTGAAATTTACACCATCATCTCCACCGGATGGACGAACATTGCCCTAATCTACCTCACCGGAAACTTCTGTTTTCTCCAAGACCTCGGTTGGATTCTGCTTTGCAACCACATAGGGGTGGTCTTATGTTTGTACATCCCAAGTACTTTAGTAGATAAACAGCGGTCGAATCAATTTCATCTTGGCTGTATATAACCCTCTTGCTCTTCTTGTGCCATCCTCCTTCTTCTGATGGTATCGATGGGGCTTGACATCTGCATCCCATTCCCCATCGAACTAGGCTTTTTGCTGTCGCTCTTGGGTGTGACCTCCTTCCTGCTTCCCCTCACGGGTGTTGGCTCCAGGGTGCTGGCATTATTGCCTAACCTCTGTGGCATGTTCTTCTTCGAATTAGCCCTTTTCTTTGCTACTATTGTGCAGTGTTCTCCTTCATACTAGCATTATTGCGACCTCGTGTGTTCCACTCCAAATTATCCTTTACTTTTTGCTACTATTGAAGTGTTCTCCTTCGTGCTGGCATTGTTGCCTAACCTCAATGACGTGTTCCACTCCAAATTAACATTTTTCTGCTCCCCTTTGGGTGTGGTAGCCTCCGTCTTTCCTTCATCTTGTGCCTTTGCTACCACTACAGGGTGTTCTGCACCCGTGCTAGCCTTGTTAGCGTTTTTTGCCTTGCTACCGTTTGGTGTGGCATTTGACTAGATCTCAGGGGTGTACTCTGTGGCATGGTGCCTTTTTTCATGCGACTCTTGGGCATCCTCTTCTCTGGCATGGTCTCCTTGGTGATGTTCTTCTTTGGGGTGCCCTTTTTGTGGATGCTATTCCTCCTCCTCTTTATGATGCTCCTATGTAAGACTCTCCTACATTGAAGCTGCCCTCAGTCGCACCAACCCGGTGATGCCATGGATAAGGTCACGCATGCATTCTACAAGTCCATCATATCTATTGTAAAGAAATCCAATTCCTCTCCAACCATTTTCACTATCAAGTGGAAGTACACTTCACCTCAATAATGTTTCCTTATGTAAGCAGTAACATAAATCCTGGTATCTTTCACTTCTATAGACTTTTGCTCTGTTACCCAAAATATACCAAAGCGTCTACCTGAGGAGACCCCCTCCAACACCTTCACGCGTGCTTGATGCCATCAGATCAGGATATCTCTACCACTTGAGGATCGTTTTGCCAAGGATTACATCAAACTCGTCATAGAATTTTTTTGTGCCATCATCTAATTTTGTAGTATAATCCTCGACAACGATACGAACTATTACTCTGCCATCATCATGTTTTGTAGGATAGAAACCTCCAAGAGGTTAGAGGTGGGCGACACCATCGAGACCCGACCACAATGCCACCGTCGCCATCACTAGTGTCATGGTTAGCTGGAGCAACCTCGATGGAAGTACTAGGACCAGAACAGGCGAGGGCCCTTAGCGAGGAGCTACAATACCTGGTGGGCAGGCGGGGCCCGACTAGCAGCAACCACAATAGGATCAGCTCTTGCCCGCCATCGATGATGGGAGGCGGTTCCCACAACAATAGTGTTTGAGTGCTAGCGATACGAGACCATGAGCTAGCTCGGACCAGCAGCTCAGCTGAATCGAGCGCGGGTTCGTGGAGGACAAAGGCGATAGTCTTAGCAACAATAGTGGGGCAGCCTCGAAAGCCTTGGTTGCTCAATATCGGCGAGGATTGGGTGACAACCTCCAAATCAACAATAACAGGGACAACCAGTAGCAGATTCGAGCAGGTTGCCAACTTGAGCATGGTTTCAGGAGGAGCAACACACAAGGGGGCAGTCTTGGCAACAACAGCGGGGCAGCCTCCGGAGGCCTTAGTTTTCTCAACAGTGTCATGGATTGGGTCAGCAGTAGCTGGAGCAACAACACCATGTGGACGACCGATTGCAATGATTCCATAGAAGAGTTTTGCACAACCTGAGCACGGTTTGAGGAGGCGGCCACGCAAGGCAGCGGTCTTGGCAACAACAGGCAACCTCGAAGCCTTACTTTGCTCAATAAGCGGAATGGATTGGGTCGGCTGCCAGGCGGCAACACCAGCGGATGACCACTACCGTGATTCTAGAGCGAGTTTTACCAGTGGAAATATGGGGACTCTACGAGGAGGTTGCGACAAAGCATGTCATAGGCGAGGCCACATTTGCTCAACAATAGCAGGGGTTCGAGGTAGACAACCCTGTCCAATAATAGCTGGGTGACTCCCAGTAGCAGGAGCTGCCACATCTAGTATTTTACAAATCAGCATAACCACGTGAAGCCCAACAAACTGTTTCATCAACCCAATTAGATGACTGTCACACACTATAGGAACCGTGAAGCCTCGTCCATCAATGAAGCTGAACCGTGCAGTCTGCTTCAGCCCTATTTCAGCACGTTCACGCACAGCAGCAACCATACCAGGGATAGTGCATAACTGCGCAGGTGCTACTTCCATCTTCCGACCGCTAGCTTGATTCCACTTTCTCTTCCCATACGCTAATTTAATGTGGTAGCCATGAGGGTGACCATAACCGTGTATTTGGGCGCATGGAGATCCTACTTGATAGAAAATTGGGGACAAAAGATAAGAATTGTTTGTCGTCATGCTGTAAACAATTCTAGGTTCAATCTATCTTTGTAATGCCAATAGCCAGCTAGCGATTATAGATAGTGCTTCTTCCTCGACAATAGGATCTTCCATCCTTGGCGCTACTCAGCTTGTCGGTGGTAGAGGCGGGCTGAAATCACAACCTCGCTGGCATGACATTGACATTAGAGCTCATTACCAGTGAGTGGGCATAACAACTTGGCAGGAAGTCAAATGCTGAAGGATCATTCTGGTTGGAGAGGGATTTGAATACTGCCCGGTGCTAGGGTTCATCTGAAAGGAGGAGGAGTGGATTTGTGAATTTGGTCATGGACCAGCTCCTTTAGTCCCTCATTTTTCCTACGTGGTTACCGCGTTGGCGCTCGCGTCACAAACATATTACTGACATGAGGGTCCTGACCGTCTACTTCATGGGGCAGTTTCACGGAATGTTTGGATTTGGTAGGGGTGAGATGAGTTTGCCTCGAAATGGCCCCTCTCAGTAGTTGGTGGCCCAACATTTCTAAACAACACAATATCAAGCAACTTAGGTACCGTGATGCACTCGCCAGAACTTTGCTACATAAGCGAGCAGGCCTGCAACCGAGCACCCACCCCGATGATGGCGAGCTAAGAGTCATATCCTCAACCTCTCACAGCTCCACCAAGATGTCGTAATCGACCCAAAATTTCTTGGAAGACAAGATGATTTCGGGGTCGACGAAGGTGTCTTTAGATGCATTTTTATAGGACGGATCTGGAATCGGCACCTTGATAGTCTGATGTATAGCATGCGGATCATCCGTCCACCCTTCAAGACTGAACTTCCTCATGTCCCTCTTAAGGAGCATATCCCTGTCAATTCTGATCATCATGCATGAACACGATAGTATAGATGCAGCTATAAATCTATTCCATGCATGCTCTCGAATGCCACAGATATCCAGATGAACACGGAAAAGTAGAGAAGATTTCTTCCCTCGAACACGGGTGGTCCAGGGTGAAAGGTCAAAGAATATTACAGGTAAAGGCTCGACCTCCCCAATGGCAAGACAACTTGCAAAATCGTCCATGTGATCAAAGACTATGAGGAAAGAATCATGTATTGTGGGATGCAAGGTCATCGTGACTTATCGAGCAGCCGCTAGAAAGCAATGCCTAAGAGAGTTGGTGGATGGACCGCCATGCCCGTCTCCACGGAGATGGCCACTCTGATCGGTCCTCAACTTCCGTTGATCGGTGTCGATTTCTAGGGTAAGATCAACATAACAAACATCCCCTCTTGGCGAGGAGAAAAGTATCCAACCCTCCTAAAAATAGTGGAGCTCAAGCGTGCTAGGACCCGCAGCGAGAGGAACCTCAACATTAGGGGTAGCGGGGAGAGGTGCAAGGAGGCGGGAGGTGAAGTAGCGTGCATGGCAATACCCCCAGCGATTCACCATACCATGAGTCACAAGAGCCGCTAGAAGGTATAATCTTTGCAAGCTTGTTGAGCCTTGGGCAGTGTGTATGCGGATGTGTTGCGACACTTTCGTAGGACATGTTCCTCGAAACATGGAAACATAGGCAATGTGTCTCGTTGGGACAACCAGTACAGTAATGGCCCTCCTCGAAGCACTTGAAACAGCCTTCCAGAGTTAGGGCCAGCAAAGGAGCTAAATACAAAGTACTGTTTGGATAACCAGTGTAGTAAGAAAGCAAGCTAATGGGGTGGGACTCGGCAGGAACAGACCAGTCGTTACCACCTTAGCTAGGAAAGAACACCCTACCCGATGTGGTGAAATATGGATGGAATACACGGGCTGTTGGTTGTGGAGGCAGCGAGAATGGATCTGAGATGCATCGTAAAGGGAGACGTATGCTCCTGTCCCTGTACTTTGGTTCCGTGGCCAGTTGTGTTAAACTCCCGAGTCTGTAGTAATTTATGGATGTAGTTGCTCCCACGAGTGTCTTATTTTTATAGGAGCACATGCACACGGATGAAGGGATGACTATACGGCAAGCACGCCTGGCACTACCCATCCCCCCAACTACAGGGCGTTGCATGTAGAGGTACTATGTCACAGGCAACACAGTTCTCAATAGTCGTACAGTAACACGGTCAGCCCAGTGGCACTATTCGGTGTGCAAGAAGGAACATTATTTATTAGAGTGACACAAACAATGGTCCACCACAGACATAGCAAGATTTATGGCAATAGAAGCTAAAATAGACTAGTCCTGTCCATGTTTAGCTAAATGTTACGGTCATATAGCTTGAAATCCGCATACTGTCCTCTACCAGCCTGAGACTACATTACATCCGTCACCCTTTCGAACACAATCTGTGTACCGAAATCAATGCATTTCTGCCCATCCAGAACCCAAGCTAGCTGCTCCCCAAACGTGTATACGTAAACGGCCCCACCAGCAGTTTATCCAACTTTGAAATCCATCGTCCCTAGGAGATGATGTGTTGCAATAATGGCAACAAAAACTCTCCTGGTGATAGAGGAGTGCTTCAGGAATTTGACTGTAGCAATGCTTGCTTTCCTCGACCATTGAAAGCCCAAAATAGGTTCATAGGGCATTAGATGAGTCAATGTGTTGCTTTGACTATCTGCACGTCCTTCTTTGAAGATGGAGACATCAGACTCAACAACCTTCTCCATCCCCACCGTGCCCTATGCACCAAACCAAAAAAAATGAAAAATTACATTGATAGCATAGTGTTACTGCAGAAAATGTTTAATTTGTCCATCGTGTAGAAAAGTTACCGATTTACCTTGTCACTAGTTGGTGAAGGGTGCAGTGAGCGCTTAGTAGTAGAGGGTGCATTCGTTTAGAACTGCCCCCGCTTGTGTACTTAAAGGAAGCCGATGGAAGGGCATCAGGCTGACCGAAACTAGTAGATTAGAAAAGGCGGGAAACCCAAAAACACTCCCACTTCCCACTCAAAACTGTGCAAGGGGGTGGGTAGAGACATTGCCACAGGGAGGTACCAACTTGTACGTGTACATAGTGAGTGGTATAACTAAGATATCATTGTGTCCTATCTTATAACATTATTGCGGCCTATTAATATTCAACAATAGCTTACCTTGCCACGGCAAATGACTAGAAATAATACACAACTTTCCCAGAAACATATCGAACCGTTATATGTCTCATGCGGTTGGACGTACTTTTAAAACATTCATTGAAATGGTTATTATCGAGCACTACAAGATTCTGAAGTGTCGTAGGAAAAAACTAGGAAGCCTCGACCTGTTTTTGATCTCTGAGGATTTGATTGTACCAACCTCTAGTACCGGGGCAAATTTGCATAGTGTTATACAAGCATTTGGCCGAATATTATGAACGAGAATGTAAGAGATCAATGTTTAGCTAGCTATCGCGTGGTGTAAACTAGGGTCTATGTAGTGCCAACAGCAAGCAAGGGGCTAGAGACCATTTCTTTCGGATCAAACCGAAATAGGAGGAAAACAACCAACGTTACAAAATAATGGCACTCTTTATTATTTATTGGGGACAACATATTACATTGCAATCACACCAATCATACCACAAAAAACACACGTTCACGAGTTTTTTCCTTAGGACCATGGAGGGTAACCGCGCAATTTTCAATCATCTTCTCCTAGCACCCAGCGGTAGCTCCATGTAAACGGCTCGTCAAATCCTTCATAGGTCTCAGATGGGATGCCGCTAACATCGCTATGATAGATAAAATGGCTATCAGGGATTGTGCCACTGCTCGCAGTGTGATCTTCCATGCAATCAAGGTGGATTAGCACGTCGTGCTCGTACAGTTCCAGCCCGACCTACTAGAGAGATCATAGATCCTAGTTTGGGGTAGTGATGTAGTGGAGAATCTATCTCGATTGGTTCTTGAGCTTGGCGAGCAAGCTTGTCCCGTCTTCCAACCACACCCATACGCTGACGCTTGCACTTCCTTGATCAAAATGACGTCATCAATTTAATCGATGATGGCCATCCCCACCAAAAAGGCTAGCGACAGTCGAAATATCACAAGCGTGTTTGGGTATTCCCTCAATGCACACCCTTGCCTTGTAATGGGAGGACACTGGAGCAGCTCCTCGTAGCTGCGTCCAAGAATAAGCGTGAAGGATGCATGCTGAGCACAAGCGTGCCACGCACAAAGCCTCCCTCCTTTATGACCTAAGAGCATAGGCACACCACGCATAAGGTTTTGAACAATAGCGATAGCAGCGGTGCAGTTCCACAAAATATAAAAGAAACAGGGCGGTTTATATGCAGTAGTAAAGAAAATTCGTGTGAAATAAAAGAATAAGGCTGGTTCAAACCTTGATGAGAAGGCTTGAAAATACATAAACAACCAGTAACAAGCTATGGTAAAATGCATCACACCACCACCTAGTCCAGTAAATTTTAAATTGCAGCAAACCATGGCAGGTACTCTAGTCCACCACCTACAGGCTATACATATGAAATTGGCCAGTTCCAAAGAAATACAAAAACATTGACACTTTACCTTGGGAGGGGGTTAGGGCGTACAAATGGCCAGGCAAGTTGGGGGGGCAAGCGTGGCCAGAGGAGCTTGGTATGGAAGAACACCCAGAGGCAGCGAGGTCGTAGGCTGGTCATGCTGGTCGAGCTCGGATGTAGAAAGAGGAGATCAAACTTAGGAATCCCACGCAGGAAGGGCAAGGCAAGAAGCGGATGCCCTCGCATGCGGCATGAGCCAGACCCTGTCCCACGATGTCGTGCAACAGCTTGTCGGCCTCGTCACGACAATGACCTGGCGAGGCCCGCCCTTTGATGAGCGCCATGTGAGAGAGGCGCGATCTTGGGACAAGTAGTGAGCAACCTTGTTGTGGCTTCAAGCGGTCGTGACGGATATTGCGGATGATGGCGAAACCCTAGCTCGGATGCCAAGAATGAGGAAGGATACACCCACGAGACTGGTCGGTGTTCGGGCCTTCGGGGGTGGGATGGGAACTGGGAACCCACGTCCTAACCAACGTATGGAGAGAGACTGACGAGAAGCAGCGACCATGCGCACCGCCCACGACCGGTCGCACCAACCGGAACTAACGCGAAAAATCGACCATGGCCCACAGGCAGCGGAAGATACTGTCAAAGGCCCACAACTAGCGACCCTGCATGGTGCATTTGGCGTCATAGATTATGGTTAACACCATGCTTAAGCTATTGTTATATGCATGAGAGCATCTATAGCAAACATCCCATAAGCTCCCACCATGTAACTATAAAATAATTGCTTCTTTATAAATACGAGAAAAAACTCTAGTAAAGATAGTAAAAGACCTTATTTATTTTTAAGGGGACAATGAATTTCCCACGTCGACGGTAGATACGGGGCGAGGGACTACCGCGCTAACCCTATCCCCCGTGAGTATTGGCGCGCTAAACTTTCCCCTCTTCTCCTTCCGACTGCCAACGTCGTTCCCTTCCACGGTGACCATCCTTTTCAGCTTGATTTCCTGGTGCTTCCCAGGGCGATAGATCCGATATTCAGCCGTCGGTTATTTGCTGCCACCAAGGTTTGTAGTCATTCTTTCTCCCTGTGGCTTGAGTACATGGAATTTGATAGTTGTCTTTGATTGATTCAGATGAGTTCTTTAGTGATAGAGAGCGAGTTGTACTCCTCCTCAAGCGACAACAATTACGACATCGGTATTTGCTACATGGCGGCGATGTCAAGCATCGGCGTCATCCTCTCTTCAAGGATATCAAGGATGGCGGAAGTTGTTGGACGAAGGCCATGGATCGGTGCTCGGACATATTTCTCCTATGCAATCAACGGCAAGGCCACCACTCGCTGATGCAAGATTAATTCATCCAGGTACAAACCTATCCTGCTTATCTCTTCTATAGAAGGTTTCGAATGCAGTGATATTTGTTCGTCAAAATCATAGAGGCTTGCAAAGCCAACAACACATAATTTCATCACCATAGAGACGGCGGCGGGGTGCTTGGGTTTAGCGCGTACCAAAAAATCTCTACATCCATGTGTGTGCTTGCATACAGTGTGGCTTCAGATTATTGTGATGAGTACTTTCGCATTGGTGATGATACATCCATTGAATTTGTTCAGAGGTTTGCAAAGCTTGTGATCCGACTATTCGGTGAGGAGTATCTTGGAGCTCCCAATGATGAAGATACAAAAAGATTGATGGAGAAAAACCTTGAGAAGGGTTGGCTCGGCATGCTTGGCATTGTAGATTGTATGCATTGGAAGTGGAAGAATTGTCCAAAAGCTTGGCAAGGGTAATATTGCGGTAAAAGCCTTGATCCAACGATTGTGCTTAAAGCTGTAGCATCTGAAGACCCATGGATTTTACATTGTTTTTTGTCTTGCCAAGATGACTCAATGACATCAATCTCTTACATCGATCCCATATCTTTGCAAGGCTTGCTAGTGGAGAAGCACCATCGTGCAATTACAAAGTCATGAAAAATGACTACACAATGGGCTATTGTTTAGCTGACGGCATATATCCAGATTGGGAAACTTTAGTGAAAACCATTCATGATCCGCAATCAAAGAAAGAAGCTTTCTTTATCAAGGCACATGAGGCAGCCCGAAAGGATATTGGGAGAGGTTTTGGTGAGGTCCTGCTCATTACTGTGACATTAAAACCCTCAGGAACATCACGACATGTTGTGTCATTTTTCACAACATGATTATCGAGAACGAGAGAGGATTAGATTCGGAGTGCTTCTATGACAATGTTGGCAGCCGAGTGAAGCCACAAAGAAACCCCGACCATCTTCAAGCTTTTCTTGACTCGTACAGGACAAGTGAACACGAGGGCACCCACTCGCAGCTCCAAAAAGATCTGATCGACCACCAATGGGCGAGCCATGGTCGGTAGTGATTAACATATCTTATTTCATTTATGTATGTGCAACCAAAACATTAATTTGTCCTATGTTAGAACTATTTGTTTAATCATTTGTTTGCAACTATTTATTGTAATTTGATTTGTATAATAATTTACCGTGGATGATCAGTTGGTTATTTTTATTGAATCAATTTTCATATGATATGGTATGGAAAATACTGCAATTTCTGAAATCCTAGGTTTTCCGTTCTGAAACTGCATCGGCGCTAAACGAAGCTACAAAAATGACCCGTGAAAGAGAATCACGAATTCGAGTTTGAGGCTTAGATTACATCTATCTCATTTCAAATGGTGAAAAGCATTTTCCGTGGCCTGTATCCACGTTTTTCAATTCACGAGTTTGTAGGGTTCACTGGAAATGCTCTAATGATGTGAATGAACGATGATATCCATTTGTGAGCCATGTGTAGAGAACGCATGATAGTTATGGTCAACACATTGTTTCGTTAGGCTTAAGACATGTTCCCTCCGTCCAGGAATATCTCTACTGTCTAATCTATCTAATATCTAAAAAAACCTGTTGGTTCCGTTTTCTGCCACACTACATCACTGGCTTTGTCGCGCATCGCTCCGCCTTCGCAGTGCTTGGTCCTCCCACATACTTGGGCCAGGCCCAAGTAAACCCGAAAGAACCTCTTCGTTACCGAATCCCGAGCGAGGAGGTTGCCTCTCGATCCAAAATCCCGAGTGTGTCCTTGTGCCTCCAGCTAGGGTTCCACCACCCAGTCTTCTCAGGTTGAGATGCAACGCCTCCCTCTAGCAGTCCCGAGCCTCCTTCCTCTGGTCCCCATCGCGTTGCCTCCTTTTGTCCATTGATTGGGGCCTCTGGTGTGTGCTGGCGACGACTCTCACAGAATTGAGGATCAGTAGGGGTGGGTGCGTCCTCAACGCTTACAACTCAGTGGGGAGGAGGATGTCAGTGTGACGACAAAGAGTGTGCGGGCAACCCACAACCACCCAATGTCGGCTCTAGAGGATGAGGGCGGGCTGTAGTGTATGGTGCCTCTAGGCATACGCATAGGTCCAGAGCAAGGCCGTGGATCTCGTGGCCCATCTCGAGGGAGGCGATCCCACCACTGCGCCTGTCCAGGCAACTGACATCCTTGACTGGAATTAAATCCTCTGGTGAGCCTTCTCACTTCCTGGCTTCCTAATGAAGAGGCGGCGACAAGCGCAGCTCTTTGTGCCGGTGGACAGCTAATGACTACAAGTGCACATATCAATTGTAGCTAGTTTTGAAGTAAAAGTATCAAACCCACAAAGAGCTATTGGTAAAGGTCTTTATGCCCCTTGTTACTATCTACCAAAGGATACTTGTAAGCTGCCTTTGATCTCAAGTAAAGGGTGTTTGAAAGGTTTTTGATTATTTGCAGAAGAGTAATTAAAATGAGTAAAAAGAAAACAAGTAATAAGGTCATGTGAAGGCGTGGTTGTATTCAATACAGCGAAAACATTCTCGGGGATGTAGGATACACCACTAGCATGATATTATTATTATTATAAATTAAGATATCATACTTCTTGTGTCATGATATGTGTGGAGAGCTCTATAATAAGATGTTCACTACAAGACTCGTAAGAAGCCACTTTGTTGATCCGAGTGAGGTCACCTCTAAATAACCACTTGTGATTTCGAGGCAATCACCCACAAACCACCACAATTAAGGGTTTCCCTGTGGATATCGTAATTAGCTTAGGGAGGCCCTCTTTATCCTCCTTTGACCATGTAGTTCACAAGTCGGTGCCAATTTGTCACAAAGCTATTCCAGGCATGATCCCAAACACGTCCAAAGGATTTCTTCCTCCCTTTAGTCTCGAAGGCAAATGATATGTGGCCGACTACACATGCCATCTAAAGAGAGAGATCAAACACAAATCATAAATCTATCATAGGCCGACCAGTCATACGGACACAAGAATAGATCATCTTTATTACAAGTTTATAATAGTTATAGGGTTTCTCCATCTCCCCAAGAACAAAGGAACTACTCACACATGGAAGAAATCAACAACATCATCATAATCAAATAGATGGATAAAAGTAGGGAGTTAGATCTAATGCAAACCACAATTGAATATGGAATTACAATAAGAACTAATAGATGAGAGATGGGAATAGCGATGGTGATGGAGATGCAGCAGTTGATGGTGAAGGGGATGATGCGATGTGCTCCAATGATCCGGGGTATCTTAAACCTTTCCTTCCACCCCTCGTGAAAAAGAGAACTTCCCGCCGAATCGGTAGGAAGTGGATCAGATTTGGACTAAAAGTACATGATCTAATGCTCATGTTTTTTCACAAAAATCATTTTTAGATTCACAATGTGGTATTTCATTGGAGATCCGTTGATAGTTTAGCAAGTCTCAGCCCCGAGCTAAGAACCTTCATGTCCGCTGTTTCGACCATACTTTGAAACGTGCATAAAAATTTCAAAAATGACCCGAACAATGTAAAACCTTCGCGTGGTGTCATATTATGTGACATAGTTGCAAGGAAAAATATGAAACTTGGTATATTGATTGCACCTCGAAAAAACCTTCTCAGAAATGAGCTATCATGTTTGAGGTTTCATGACTTTCAGACCGAACGACCAATGTTATGGCTAGAATCATGGCATAGTTTGTGATAATATGCCCATATTGTGCATGCATGTACATCTTGGGATGGAGAACTATGTTGCGGGAAGAAGTTTTCCTTTTAAATACGCACAAAAGGCATTTTCCATTTTTGAGTGCCAAAAAGCAGGGTGTTTTGTAAAGAAACCACCAAATGAAAGTTTTAAAATGGTACAACTACTTTTTCTAAAATACTAGACCACCTTACATAGACAATGTCCCAATCGGGGTATCTTAAACCTTTCCTTCTACCCCTCGTGTAGGTTATGACGATTTCATATGATGAAATTATGATGATTTTGACACAAATCATCGTAATTTTATAGGATTTTGACCTCTACAAAGAGCCTATGACTGTCTTGTATGATGTAGTGATTGCATAATTATGTTAAGGCACGAACTTGTTAACATACTAGTTGGCTTCTTCCCCACTAAGCAGGCTTATCATAGTGAGGCACCAAGTACAGACCAACCAGGTAGAAGGACATCTCGGCCCTGAGAGAATAAATAGATAGCAGTTAGGAAAAATCAGGCTTAGCACAAGAAAAACATACGCGCCATCCAACAATGGAAATAATTATACACGCTGCCTTGCGCATAAATGATGTCTTGCCTAGAACGGTCACCATTTTTACGCTTCCTGCTACGCCCAAACTATACATTGAACCCACGCTTCCAGGAGTACATGTTGAAGAACATGTACGCCTCTTCAGGAGAATCGAAAGTCGTCCCCATGGATGGTTCGAATATGCATGAATCACCACAGCCTCTAGATTCCTAGAAAATCCACTCGATGGCATCGTAGCTCCAAGTAGTGGGAAGATTAGACCCGAATACACGCCTAAGGAAAAAAGTATTAAAACTAGGGTTAGTGATGAATGGTGGGGGCAGATTATATCCCAACTTCATACCCTTGATACGGATCAAGCCGATGATCCTTAGTTTTGTCGATCTTTCACTGAGTCAACCGGATAGTAATCCTTCCAATCACGCGATGAACGCAACCTAAAGAAGAGGAATCAATCCAGCAAGTAACATGATGAAGATCACCATGCCTCAAACCACAGCTCGATAATCCTTGATGCACACAAGAACCTTCGCAGCAATAATAATCTGATAAACGGTATCGCCGTCCCCGGAGGGATGATACACGGTGGAGCACAATATAGTTTTTAGACTAAACAACTGAACTCCCCTAAACCCTAGGTGGCTGGCTCCTTTATATAGGAGGCCTGCAACTAGTCGGTTGGCTAGACCCAAACCGAACACACAAACGGACTCGAACCTAACATGGACTCGGACTCAATAACATAGCAACAATATTTGACACAACCTTAGACTTATCATTACATATCATAGGTCGTCCTGGCGTGCCAATCATCAATGGGATGCGCCTGCATGACCTAGCTTGGTGGAGTCCTGAAATTAGGCTTCACCTCCTCCTTCATGCCCATATCATCATCCCCCCTTCAAGAAGCATTGTCCCCAACGCTTGTGGGTCGGGTCGGAAAGGTGGCGTGATATGAACAATCGCTTCACGCGTCTTCGCCATCTTCAAGTCTTGCTTGCCTTCCTCACCACATCCTCCCTCTTGGCCTGCTCGACTTGATACACCTCCTTGCGTCTCCATACGAGCTTGGACCTAGGCGTCATCGTCTTCTTCTTCTTCTTCTCAACTCTTGTTGGAACCCATGGTTGCTGAACATGGATCTTCTTTGCATGACCTGGCATAAGATGAGTAATGCCTGGACCACACAACTGTCGAACATGTCCATCCTTGCCTCTATGCATCCGCACAACTGTCCCAAACAAAACGCCTCACAGGTGTGCTAACAAAACTGCTCTTGTTATTACACTGCACCACATCCACTAGAACATCAGGAGCACAACTTTCATCCGTCTAAACACCTGTGTCAACACAAATAACCTTCTGAACACATGCTGCAACATCCTTCCTCTCAGTAATAAGAGGATGCACTTCAACTGACTTGTCACTAACAAGTTCCACTGGCTTGCCATCTACAGGCATAGCTGAAGCAATATCAACATTGTCGCACTATGCATCATGCTCTCCATCCTGCACCTTAGCTAGCCCAGATTTTGGCTTAGCCTTGCGCACCTTCTCCTTATGCACCACCAGCTCTACATCAGACTTTATGTGATCATCCTGCATAGGCTTCAAAGTCTGCTGTTTGCCACAATGCACAAAAGAATATGTATTTGCTCTTCCAGCATGTGTAACATTGCGATCATACTGCCATGGACGACCAAGTAACAGCCCACATACCTCCAATGGCAACACATCGCACTCAATCTCATCAACATAATCACCAACTGTAAATGGCACACGCACCTTATGAGTTACCTTCACCATACCGCAGCTATTGAACCACTGTAGATGCTTAGGTTCAGGAATACGCCATGTGGATAACCCCAATGCTACCACCATTGCCTTACTAATGCCATTAGTACAGCTTCCTCCATCAACAGTCAACTTGCATGCTTTGCCTTTGATCATACACTACGCCTGAAATAAATTTCAATGCTGGCCCTTGTCAACTATCATGCAAGCATCGTCTTGTACTTTCTTGAGTTGCAAATTCAGCCCACTCAATGGTACAACATCCTCCGGAACAATCACCTTGTCCTCTATCTCTGATGGTGCCAAAAATTTAGCACGTAAAAACGTTTTGTAGTCCTCCCAAACAGTATTTGTTGAGACACCTCGCGTACGTGTGTCCACATTCCACCACCGGAAAATTCGCGCATCCTCACGCCTTTTGCAAGGCAGCGATAGTGTAATCAAGCGCAGATCTGGAGAAAGATCAACACATAGCGAAATCCATCTTGCATTGTCTCTTCCCATATCTTGTGATTCATCGAGGTTGCAGTATGTAAAAGCCTCCACTTCAATTTACTAGAATCCTAGCGCACACAATTTTCCAGGTCTAGATAATCATTGTAGACGTCTTGCGCTGAAAAATCATTAACATGACCCACAAGATCCATCTCTGAACTTTAGCAGAACTCTCGATCAGATCTGCTACCAAGCGCGTGCGGCCTCGCTCGAGGATAGAGGACGTCTGTCCTTAGGCGTGCGGGAGCCCGCAGCGGTAAATCGAGGCATCGTCGCGTGAGCCCGATCCGCGTGGGATCAACAAACACAACGGACTCGATCACCAGGGATGCGCGGGTGACTCGGTCTTCAAGCGCGCGGGCGAGATCGTGTGCCTTCTCTCTTTTTTTTTCAACTGTCGAGGCACACGCGTGGACCTCGTTCGCCAGACACGTGCGCCGCTTCCCTCGATCCACGAGTCGGAGGCTGGTGCGATCGCCCCGGGGAAACGCGAGGCGTATGGCCGGTGCGATCGTGAGGTGGCCAAACGGACTCCACGTGGCACGGAATTCCTGATCTCCTGGATTGCCTCGGGGGGACACGCTTTGGGACTTTTTTTATGATCGAATCTGAACAGAAAAAGATCTCATGCGCAGATTCCTCGCCTTTCACGTACCAGCACACAAATCGCTACCTTGATCGGATCTGATCAAATCGCTGCGGATCTACGATTCCGATCTAGCTCAAGAACTCGCCTCCCAAATTCTTCTCCGAATAAACTGATCTATAAACTATTTGTAGAAAAATAGTCTATAGATGATCCAAAAACACGCTGTGATCAATGAAAGCTCTGATACCACCTGATACGGATCAAGCCGATGATCCTTAGTTTTGTCCCAATCTTTCACAGCGAGTCAACCCGGATAGTAATCCTTCCAATCACGCGATGAACACAACCTGAAGAAGAGGAATCAATCCAGCAAGTAACGTGATGAAGATCACCATGCCTCAAACCACAGCTCGATAATCCTTGATGCACACAAGAACCTTCGCAGCAATAATAATTTGATAAACGGTATCGCTGTCCCCGGAGGGATGATACACGGTGGAGCACAATATAGTTTTTAGACTAAACAACTGAACTCCCCTAAACCCTAGGTGGCTGGCTCCTTTATATAGGAGGCCTGCAACTAGTCGGTTGGCTAGACCCAAACCGAACACACAAACGGACTCGAACCTAACATGGACTCGGACTCAATAACATAGCAACAATATTTGACACAACCTTAGACTTATCATTACATATCATAGGTCGTCCTGGCGTGCCAGTCATCAATGGGATGCGCCCGCATCACCTAGCTTGGTGGAGTCCTGAAATTAGGCTTCACCTCCTCCTTCATGCCCATATCAACCCTGATAGGTGGCCTACAGTGAAACCAGCCCCAACATATAGGGGTACGTCGAGACATAGTAGTGAAGCTCAAGTAATATCGAAGCAAGGCCCGACACTGATAATGGTCTCTACCAGCAAGACTAGGTACGAAGTAGACTAGGCGGGTGTAACAAGTTTGTGCCTGGCACCACCCATCTTATAGGATGATCAGGCACTCTGTGGCTATCGATTAAAATAAGTTGCATCTTCACCGTCTCCACGTGTAACAGCCAAATGGTAGGGCAGCATGGAACGGCGTGGTGAGCTGGTATAATCAACATGGACCTCAATTATTTACCACTGCGTTCGCCCGTGACTATCTCCACATCATATTTTCCAATCGTAACAAGCATGCAGTCTATTGCGGGAACAGTTAGCTAGACGACAGCCGCATAGTTGTAGTAAAGAGTGGTACAACAGATAGTGTTTATAAGAAGAATCTTTACATGGACGAACTGCAACAAGTGTACATCTTAGGCGCACATTGATCTAGCTTTCGGCAGATACTTCCCCACGTAGCTTGTGGTTTATTATTGCCGCATCACATACGTCCGTTTGTGTATGTGTACATCTTGTACACTAGTTAGCGCAAGCATCGGACTAGTTTTTTATTAGCATTGTTCTGAATGCACTCATATTTTGTTTCGTTGGGTGAAACCGTACTAAGGATCGACAACATTAGATGCAATAGCGACGGAACATGAACACTTTAGCAATAGTCAACACATTTTATTTTAGTCTCGTCCATGGAACATAACACGGATATACATGAAACATACAAAATAATTTATTCCGCACATGTAAAATGAAAGTATAAGAGGATTGCAAGTCAAGTGATTTTAGTTTACTCTCGGCAACATAACATAACACAGACACACACGAAACATACAAACTGATTTATACCGCACAGCTACAAGATAGTACGAAAGGAGTATATCCTTCTATCTATGAGCTCCCACACACGTTGCAACCAGAGCACCCACCCCACGATGAGGCAGAGGTAGGAGTCATATCCTCAACCTCCCGTAGCTCCACCGAGACGTCGTAACCGACCCAAGATTGCTTGGAAGACAAGATAATTTCAGGGTCGACGAATCTGTCTTTGGATGCAATTTCATAGGATGGATCTGGAATCGGCACCTTGACAGTCCGAGGTATAGCATGCGGATCAGCCGTCCACCCTTCAAGACTAAACTTCCTCATGTCCCTCTTATGGAGTGTATCCCTATCAATTCTGATAATCATTCATGAACGCGATAGTATAGATGCAGTTGTAGACCTATTCCACGCGTGCTCTGGAATGCCATAGATATCCAGACAAACACAAAAAAGTAGAGAAGATTTCCGCCCTCGAACATGGGTGGTCCTGGTGAAAGGTCAAATAATATTCCAGATAAAGGCTCGAGCTCCCCAATGACAAGACAATTTGCAAAAGCGTCCGCACGGTCAAATACATGAGGAAAGAATCATGTATTGTGGGATGCAAGGTCATGCATGACTTGTTAGAGCAGCCGCTAGAAAGCAATGCCTAAGAGAGTTGGTGGACGGACATGTCGTGCCCATCTCCACCGGAGATGGCCACTACTGCGGTCCTCAACTTCCGTTGATCGGCGTAGATTTCCGGGGTAAGATCAATATAACAAACATCCCCCTCTTGGCGAGGAGAAAAGTCTCCTGCCCCCCTGAAAATAGTGAGGCCTGAAACTGTGCAAGGACCAAAACAGAGAGGAACCTCAACATTAGGGGTAGCAGGTTAGGTGCAAGAGCAGGAGGTGAAGTAACGTGCATGACACTACCCCCACTGGTGATTCACCATACCATGGGCCACAAGAGACACCAGAAGGTATAGTACTGCAAGCTTGTTAGGCACTAGGCGACGTGTACGCGGATGTGTTGTGACACTTGTAGGACATGTGCCCTGAACCATGATAATGGAGGCAACGTGTCTCGTTGGGACAACCAGTGCAGTAATGGCCCTCCACGAAGTAGTTGAAACAACGTCCCAAAGTTAGGGCCAACAAAGGAGCTAAATACAGAGTATAGTTTGGACAACCAGTGTAGTAAGAAAGCGAGCTAATTGGGTGGGTCTCAGCAGGAACAGACCAGCCGTTACCACATTATCTAGGAAAGAACACCCTAGTATCCAATGTGGCGAAATATGGATGGAATACCCGGATTATTGGTTGTGGAGCTGAAAAAGCAGAACGGGAGTACGAGATGCATCGTAAATAGGGACGTACGCCCCTGTCCCTGTACGTGTTACGTGTCCATAATGAACACGAACAGGCTTATAAATTGGGCTAGAGGCTGGGCTATTGTGGACTTGGTTTTGTTTTTCGCAAGTTGTCTCTGGTTCCATGGCCGGATGTGTTAGACTCCCGCGTCTGTAGTGATTTATGGATGTAGTTGCTCAGGCGAGTGTGTTATTTTTATAGGAGCACATGCACACAGCCGAAGGGATGACTATACGGCAAACACGCCTGGCACTACCCACCCCCTAGCTACAGGGCGTTGCATGTAAAGGTACTATGTCACGGGCAGTACAGTTCTTAATAGCCGTACAGTAACACAGTCAACCTAGTAGAACTATTCAGCGTGCAAGTAGGAACATTATTTATTAGAGTGACACACACAATGGCCGACCACACATATAGCAAGATTTATTGCAACAGAAGCTAAAACAGACTAGTCATGTTAAGTAGTTAGCTAAATGTTACGGTCATGTAGCTTGAAAGCCATGTACTTCCCTCTAGCCAGCATAGACTCGCATGTTACATTTATCATCCTTTCAAACACAATCTGTGTACCGAAATCAATGTATTTTTGCCTATCCAGAACCCAAGCTAGCTGCTCCCCAAACTTGTAGACGTAAACCTCCCCACTAGCAGTTGGGCCAACTTTGAAATCCATCGTCCCTAGAAGATGATGTGTTGCGGCAATGGCAACAAAAACTCTCCTGGTGATAGAGGAGTGCTTCAGGAATTTGACACGTAGCAGCTGCTTGCTTTCCTCGACCATTGAAAGCCCAAAATAGGTTCATAGGGCGTCAGATGAGTCGATGTAGTCACGGTCGCTTTGGCTGTGTATGCGCCCTTCTTTGAAGATGGAGAAATCAGACTCAATAGTCTTCTCCATCCCCACCGTGCCATGTGCACCAAACCAAAAATAAATAAAAATTACATTGATAAATTAGTGTTACTATAGAAAATGTTTAAGCTCCCATCGGAGTGTAGAAAAGTTACCGCTTTACCTTGTCACTAGTTGGCGAAGGGTGCAGTGAGTGCTTAGTAGTAGAGGGTGCATTCATTTAGAACTGCCTCCGCTTGGGGCTTGTTCGTTTGCGGCCTAAAAGTTCTTGGGCGAGTGCATCGCGGTACCCAAGTTGCCTGTAATTGCCGCGTTTCGCAAAGTTGGGCTGCCAACTACCGAGATGGGCCATTTCGAGGCTAACTCATGTCACCCTACCGAATTCAAACATTCCGTTAAACTTCCCCATGAAGTAGACGGTCAGGACCCATATGTCGGTCATACATCGTGATCACGGCCAGCGCGGCAACCTCTTAGGAAAATCGAGGAACTAAGTGGCTTGGATGCGTTGACCAATTTTACAAATCCATTCCCTCCTTTCCCCTAGCACCGACAACGTCAAAATCCACCCTCCAGGAAGAATGAGAGCAGTCCTTGAAATTTGACTTCGAGCCAAGTTGTTGCACCCATCCGCTGATCCCGAGCTCCAATGACGCATGCCGTAGCCACCGTTTCGAGGCTCTAGCCCGCCTCTGCTGCCGACGAGCTGAGCAGCTTGGAGGATGGCAGATCCTACTACCAAGGAAGAAGTAGTTCTGGCTACATGCGGGTGAGATACCCTTCTCTTTGCTATTCACACTAACTATAACTACTAGCTGGCTACTGAACCTAAAATTGTTTGTTAGCCCAACGCTAATAAACATATTTTGTCCTGATTTTCTATCAAGTGGGATCTCCGTGGACCACCCTTACAGTTATGGTAGCCTTCTTGATGCGACTCTAAATCAACAAGGGTGAAGGGCAAGTGGTATGGACACCATTGTATCACGATGGAAGAAGCGTCTGCGCAGATCTGCACTATCCCTAGTATGGTTGCTGCTCTATGTATTAATGATGAAATATGACCGAAGCAGACTACAAAATTTAGCTTCATGGATGAACGATGCATCATGGTTCCTCTAACGTGTGACGATCGACTAATTGGGTTGATGAAAAGGTATCCTTCGGCTTGCATGTTTGAGCTGAATTGTGATGTACTGGATGTGGAAGCTGCTGCAACTGGGAGTCGCCCTTCTATTCTTGCATAGGGTGGTCACTCGAACCCAATTAGCTCCTAGTAAGCAAAAGTGTCTTGGGGTTCGCATGTTTGTGCTGAATTGTAATTTTTGTTTTATTTACTCTATAGATATTAGGGAGTTATGTAACAATCTTGTTTCTTTGACAGGAAGCGCTGCAAGGTTAGAAACATATTCTTTGGGTGGATCATTTGCTTAGGAAGAAAATAAAAATGAGTGGAAAGATGATCTTTGGACACGATTAAGTGTTGATTGTCCCGACGATGTAGAGTACGTGAAGCTAAGAAAATTGGCATCAAGGAAGAGGAAGAAGGTAGGAAATGAAGAAGCCACTAGACATGAAGTCTTGGCATCCAGGCGGGGGAAGAAGGTTGCTGGCAATGAAGATGCATAATAATGTGTTGAACTTGAACCTATATATGTAATTCGATTAAATTCTAGAGCTTTGTGCGTGGAACCTGTCGGGCGAAAAAATCTACCCATTTTCTCGGAGTAAAATGTACGCGACTTAGGGTTTGGAAGCGCTTGAGTCGATAGTTGAGTCAAAATTGTGATTGTGCCACTACTATCTAAAACACGCACCTTGGTTTCACGATTCTTTGAGGGCAAGAGGTCTCCAAATTCGATGGAATGTAAGTGGCACAGAAATAAAAAATTTAAGCTGCTACACTCCACGAAACAGCAACTTATTTCAGCTGCTGCACAATGACATGGCAATATAAACAACAATGGCAACCGATAATGCACAGATGATGAGGAAAATCGGTACCACTTTCTGGCCTAATCTTCAGGCCGTCTCTCTCGCCACCTCCCTGCTCCTGCATCCCCTGCATCTGGCAAAGCTCACGGATCTCCAGTAATAAGGTGTACGTGCTTCCACTTTATAAATTATGGTTGTGCCATTTTCATGCGGCACAATCCACGTAGATTACGTTTAAACAAACCACCAATGTCAGGATACCACCATCATCAGACAAAAGGAAGTAATGCAGGGTTAAGACAGATTAACAGGCGACCAATTATTTCTCCCAGGATTCCGAGACCACTAGTTTAGACCGCTAGTTCAACAAGTACTACTATTACAACTTTAAAAAGTGCGTAGCTCAAGCTAAATATAACTAGTTATCACACATCTCCTTGATCTTCCTAATCTTAGCCCAATGTGCATGTTCCCGCGAGAGCAAGGATCAAATCGTCTGCTCCGTCCTGTTAGCATTTTCCTTGTGCAGCTTCAATTGTTTCTCTACATTTATCCTCATGCACTTGTCAATACTCGTAGTTGTGAACTGCAGGACTTTGGCCTAGTGAAGTTCATTTCTTGCTTGAGTCAGTTCTTGCTCTGCTTTAGCCTTCAGGCCCAACGCCATATCCCTCTCCTTATCGACTTTGCTAACCTTGTCTTGCACCCTCCTCAGATCTCGGTTAATCTTGGTTGTGTCAACATGGTCAAATAAGTTCATCTCAGCACTCTCAAGAAGTGAGCTGACTATGGATTCTTTCAACTCAATAGTCATATCCCATAGTTTGTCCAGCATTTTCTGCATCGATTTGGGCCACTCTGGATCTACCCATTTGACAACGCCACAAGTTCTGTGTTACAACATTGCACGATGTCCTTGACACTCTAAAAACCTCATGCCTACGTTTTGTCCTTCGAATGCTACAAATTTAGCGGGCACATATCCATGTTTACATAGAAGAGGACTGTCTTCCTCACTTTGTCTTCCTCCGCTAAACCGTGATAGTCAGAGTCGTACAACGTCTGGTTGGCCTAACACATCATACGTGCATGAGTAAACAGAGTAGATCGAGCTCAAAATAGATAATTGTCCAAAAATTATAGAGATGAGACGACTCACATAGAAATCACCATCCATGTCATCACGACGCATTTCCTCACCGTCCCCCCCCTTGAACAAATGGCGAGAGGGGGGTGGGGGACTAGGGTTGCTGTGGGAGAGATGGCTGGAGGTGCCATCGACTTCTTGACTCTGGCGGGATGGGAGAAGTGGGTAAAGTGGCTTCGAGGGGAAGGAAGAGAAGTATGGGGAGGAAGAGAACTAAAGGGGATGTGACACTGGCATATGGCCCACGGAACTCGTGAGACTCACAAAAGGGGAGAACGTGGTGTTACTCGTTTGTCTAGAGCAAGCGGATAGTAAGCATGGCCAATCCTGTCGTAGAACAACCTACTCGCGGATCTCTCTTATGAAGAACCATTCCAATCGTCCAAGCACCCCTATCGAATGGTATGTAACAATCGTCATGTAGAACAACTGTGTTAGGGCGTGCCTTCTAGAAGACTCGGTCTAACGACCACCATTGGGGGCTAAGGTTAGGTCTCTCCTAACGGTAGGATCCATGTGGTTTATGAAAGGAACACACATTTCAATGACACTGGTGGATCCATGTGGTTTATGAAAAGAACACACATGCAAATGACTCTAGTGGATCCATGCGGTTTATGAAAAGAACACACATGCAATGACTATAGTTGTGGTTTATGAAAAGAACACACATGCAATTACTCTAGTTGTGGTTTATGAAAAGAACACACATGCAATGACACTGGTGGATCTAGTTATCGTTTGTGAAAAGAACACACATGCAATGACTCTAGTGGATCCATGTGGTTTATGAAAAGAACAGAGATGCAATGACTCTGGTGGATCCATATGTGGTTTATGAAAAGAACAGACATGCAATGACTCTGGTGGATCCATATGTGGTTTGTGAAAAGAATAGGCATGCAATGATTCTAGTTATGGTTAATGAAAAGAACACACATGTAATGACACTACGGGATCCATATGTGGTTAATGAAACGAACACACATGCAATGACACTGGTGGATCCATATGTGGTTTGTGAAAAGAACACACATTCAATGACACTGGTGGATCCATGTGTGGTTTGTGAAAAGAATATACATGCAATGACTCTGGTGGATCCATGTGGTTTATGAAAAGAATAGACATGCAATGACTCTGGTGGATCCATATGTGGTTTATGAAAATAACAGACATGCAATGAGTCTGGTGGATCCATATGTGGTTTGTGAAAAGAACACACATGCAATGACTCTAGTTGATCGATGTGGTTTATGAGAAGAACACACATGCAATGAATTCTAGTGGATCCATGTGGTTTATGACAATAACACACATCCAATGACTCTAGTTGTGGTTTACGAAAAGAACACACATGGAATGACACTGGTGGATCCTTATGTGGTTTATGAAAAGAACACACAAGCAATGACACTAGTGGATCCATGTGGTTTATGAAAAGAACAGATGAGAGGATTGTATGGGCACCTAGAGGGGGGTGAATAGGTGCTACTTCAAATTTTACTCTTTTTCAATTTAGGGTTTGACATGAAAGGTACATTCTCTAGAATATGCAACAATGGTGAATTTACCTATATGTCAATCTAGCATATATACTAAGCAATAACTAGATAAGTAAGGTGTTATAAAGGATAGAAGTAACCAAAGTGGAGCACGCTGAGACACAAGGATTTGTTTCCCGTAGTTCCTTCCTTTTGAGGGGAAGTACGTCTATGTTTGGAGAGGGGGTGGTTTCAAACCACCACCAGCATACGAGAGGCCTCCCTTGTTCTCCGATGAACCTCACCCCAACGGGTTCGATTCACCTCTTCCACTATACGACAACCTTTGAGGTGGAAGCTGGCACCTTTACAACAAGTTCAGGGCACACATCCACAACTTAATTGGAGGCTCCCAAGTACAAGCTAGCTGTCAAACAATCAAAGACAAGCTAGTAAGAACCTAATCACAAGCTAGGGTTTCCAATGAAACACTATAGCAAGGGGCCCTCAAGTGAATGAGGGGGAAATGAAGATCTCTCTTGGTGAAGATGTAGATCAAGGCCTCCTCCTTCGATTCTCCATAGATCAAAGATTTTGGATGGTTGAGTGGGGAGATCTTGTGGATTTGGTGGCTCAAATGGTGCTGGAGTTCTTGAGGTGGACAAGCAGCTTCCAAGGTAGAAGAAGGGGGTCTTTATATAGGCCCCCTGAAATTAGAGCCGTTGGAGTCACTTACCCCGGACAGTCCAGCCAACATCAGCCGGATAGTCCAGGCCAGCCGGACACTCCGGTCGGGACCAGCCGGATACTCCGGCCTGGCCAAGTTTCTGGCCAGTATCTGGACAATGTCCGGTTAGAGTCTGAACAGGGACACAGAATGTCCATCGAAGTTGCCCACTTCCTAGGGGCGAACAGTCCGACCAGATCCAGCCGGACAGTCCGGCCGAGGGCAGACACTCCGGCTGAAATCAGCCGGACAGTCCGGCTGGGACCTGTTTCCTGCACAAATAAAATTCTATGGTGCACTTTTCCTTTATTGCAAATACACGAGAGCAGCAGGAATCTCCTGAAACATTTAACAGATGATTAAACTTATCCAAGTGTTGTCACCAAACATCAAAATAACAGTAAGGGCATAAATGCCCTTTCAATCTCCCCCTTTTTGGTGTCTGATGACAACCCAAGGATTTGCAAAAAAAGATAGCTATAAATGTTCACAAGAGGAGATATACAAAATATAGTGAGGCTCCCCCCTAGATGTGTGAATAATTTTAGCTTTGCATTTGAATACAAGATCACACACCCTAGGATTACATCCTCTCTAGATTTTGTAGCTAACAAGTTATGGCATGATATATAATAACAACTATATCAATAAGCTAGGCATAGGCATAACATAGTCATTAACACAATCGGGTAAGCATGTCACAACACAGATTTCAACACAACATAGTACTCAACAAGTAGGATAAAGATAAAGACACGAAGCTTCAAAGAGGCAAATCAAAATAGCGTGAAGCTCGTGTACCCATGCAAATTCCCGGTAGCAACCTAATAAAGAGGCTACTTCTCCCCCTTTGGCATCAAGACGACAAAAAGGGAAAAGAGCACAACTAAAGTGTCCCAAGGCCAACTCTAGCCACTGTAGTCGTCGTCCTCATCCTCGTCCTCGTCCTTGTCCTAATCCTCACCATCCCGATCCTCCTGAGTAGAACTCTGGCCATGAGGGCGAGAAGAAGAAGACACATCCTCAAACATGGACCAGTCCACACGGCCCTGACTCTAGTGACCATATGAAAGTGTGCCATCAGACGCCTGCTGCTGAGGAGGATCAACATCCATGGGTTGGTTGATCCGCTTGAGCTCCTTCATCACATTTCTGTTTGCCTTGTATGCATCGTACTGGCCATGGCGAATTTCAATGTTCTAGGAAAGAAGAAGCTTCGTCCACCAAGAGGCCTTCTTCACCTTCTTGTGCACTTCCTCCTTAGAGGTGGTGAAGCGATAAGCATTGCTGGCATGCTTCATGCAAGGGCCATGGGTCACAGCCACAGGAACCTCCTCCGAACCATCATCACTATCAGAGGCATCTAACTCACCATCCTCAAATATGTCCTAAGCAGGGGGTAGCCACGAGGTGCCTTGGAGGTGGGGGCACCCTTCCTCTGTAACTTGGTAGGAAGGTGTGCAACAAGGTCAGTGTAGAGTAGTGGAGTGACTCGAGCCTAGGCAACAATGAGCTTCATCACATATGGAGCAAACAGTGGACACTTCTTGTTAGTGATGCACTTGTACATATCCTGGTAGATGAAGTCCATGACATCTATGGCACCACCTGGGTGAGCTGGACCACGAACATACACAGAGTGGGCATGGGCCATAAGATTGACCTCAGCACCCCTCATCTCATCCTTGTTTCCCGCCTTGGGAGTGAGAGTGTGGCGAAACATGCAGAGCAAGATGTTGTAGATGAGCTTGATGTTGGTGGTTTGGCCAACCACACCATTCTGAGAGTAGATTGGAGCCAACAACTGCTTGTCATATGCCTGACCATGCACATGCATCTGGCGACCACTAGGAGTATTGGGGTCGAAAGGCACTCCCAGGAGGTGGGCAAACTGAGCCATGCTGGAGCAACACCTGGTAGTGCCAGAGATCCACTCAAGGGGAATGTCAGGAGTCTCCCCAAAAACCACCGTGCCATAGAACTGCTGGACCAACTCAATATTGTAGTCTTCTCTAGTTTGAAAGATGGTGTGCAGCCCCATCTTCTCAGTTACCCAGAGAGCATCCTCAAAATATCTGTGTGCTTGGAGCTTCGGAATATCCAACCACTACATGGGACACATAGGAGTCCTGAAAGCCGAGAACACCTCAAAAAAAAGTAGAGCCTGCTCATTCCTCCAAAAGCGATCATCCTCAGAAGTGCACTGCAGAGAATAGAATTGCTGAACACGCATCTCCACGAACTCTTCGGTGCCCAAATCTGCCAAAGTGGTCAGTGACTCAAACTTCATCCGCTTGGCTTCATCCCCTTTTTAGTTTCCTGACCTTCTCCTGCTTTGCTACAACTCGGTCACGAGCAGCCTGCCTGACCATGTTTGGATCCATATGAACCTCATTCTCTTCATCATGGTACCTGCGAGGATGAGCTTTCTGAGCGGCCCTAGAGCGATGAGGACGGGAGCCACCTGTGAATTGAGTAGCAAAGGTAGCAAGCAGGTAAGCACATTTTTCCGGAGGTGAAAGCACATAGCGATAGTGAAAGAAATGCAGATCAAAACTGATTGAGAAACCCGGACTGTCCGCAAAATCGAGCGGAGACTCACTTGAGGCGAACGATCGGTGCATATAGATCGGACACTCGGTCGGGCAGTGTCATACACTACCGAATAGTCCGTGGGAGATCTGGTGATTTTTGAATGGCGAATGTACTCAGCAGGAGTAGATCGAGATTGCTAGGACTACTACAATGACACCATATGCACGCAGTGTGATGAATCCATGGATCAAGATAGGTCATTGCCTCAAAAAATGCATCTAGAGGAAACCTTAGAGATGTAGAAGAGGGGGAGGCAAATACCAGCATCCATGGGGCCTTCACCGGAGGGGAATGGGTCCCATCGGGAAAGGGGTGGTAATGGCCAGCAGCAATGGTCGAATCCGGGGTGGAGAGGCCCTCCCAATGGAGATCTGATGAGGGCAGGTGTGGAGAAGAGAGTCGGGGGGAAGAAGGAGGACTGAACCGTCCACTTCTCGCCGACCCCCTTTACAGGACTGAAACCGCTGGGGCCGGACTATCCGGGCGAAATTAGCCGGAGTGTCCGGGCTGTATGAAGTGGAGTGTCTAGCCTGGCCGGACTCTCCGGTTGGTACAGTGTGGACATTCCGGCCCCCCACGACCAGAAAATTCCAGGTACAATAGTTGGACAAATGTGTGGTAAGAGGAGCATGTTTAGGGATGAGTATAGGCCTGGGATTCATAAGATGTACTATGAAGAACCAAAAAACCATAGATAGTAAAAAGATAGCAAATTAAGATCAAACCACACAAGTCAAGAACCAACTCTTCAAATATGAAGGGGGCGGTGTTCTGCCACCATGTAAGAGAATTATCCTTGGGTTCATTGCCACTACTCATCAATGAAGCTCACATATCACTAAATGATATTAAGAGAATTGAATATCTTAATGTTGGCATTATGGGGGGAGGGATAGTCAATGTATTAGAACCACTCCCTTATCTCCATGCTTGCACCTAAACCAAATAAGGGTCAAGATATAGGTGAGTATGCAAGATGATCAAGTCAAGCTCCTAGAATCTACGATATTTAGTTCATTCCTCAAATAACAAAACCTTGCTTCATCAAGTGTCTTCGTGAAAATGTCGGGAAGTTGGTCTTTGGTAGACACATAAGATAGCTCAATATCACCTCGAGCAACATGATCTCTAATGAAGTGATGATGGATCTCAATATGCTTTGTCCTTGTATGATCAACTGGGTTATAGGCAATCTTGATAGCACTTTCATTGTCACATAGAAGAGGCACTTTGTCACAATGGACACCGTATTCCTTTAAAGTTTGCCTCATCCATAGCAATTGAGTACCGCACTAGAAGCGCCACATACTAAACCCGGTATTGGAGAGAGAATATACAATTTTCTTCTTAGGCGACCAACACACCAAGGACCTCCCAAGGAATTGGCAATCCCCATAGGTTGATTTCCTATCATCCTTGTCACCAGCCAATCTAAATCCGTATATCCACAAAGAGAGAAAGTTGAGCCCCTAGGATACCAAATACCATAGTTTGGGGTATGAACCAAATATCGAAAGATTCTCTTGACTTCCATCAAATGGATTTCTTTAGGAGCCACTTGATATCTTGCACACACTCCTACACTCAACACAATATCGGATCTATATGCACAAAGGTAAAGCAAAGATCCAATCATGGACTAGTATACCTTTTGATCCACATCTTTACCATTTTGGTTTAGTTCAAGATGAGTCTTTGTTGCCATGGGAGTGGGAGCTCCATTTAGATCTTTCATGTTGAATCTTTTAGCATATCTTGAGTATACTTGGCTTGGTTGAAGAATGTTCCTCCTCTCACTTGCTTGATCTCAAAAGCAAGAAATACTCTCAATTCTCCCATCATAGACATCCTGAACCTGTTAGTCATAAGCTTTGAGAATTCATCATTAAAAGCTTTGTTAGATGAGCCAAAGATAATATCATCTATATATATTTGGCATACAAAAAGTTCCCCATTGACCTTCTTAGTAAAAAGAGTGGGATCGATTTTCCCAACCTCAAACCCACGATCTAACAACAACTCTCTAAGGTGCTCATATTGCTTGTAATTGAAAATCCACTTGGTGCCTATAACATTGCGGCAATCTTTTGGCCTTTCAACTAACTTCCATACTTTGTTTATCTCAAAGTTGTTGAGCTCTTTGTGCATTGCATCCAACCAATCCGAATCTTCAAGAGCTTCCCATACTTTCGTTGGTTCCACCATGGAAATGTGAGCTTGCTGTTCACCAAAGTTCTTCAGTTGAGCTCGAGTGGATATCCCTCTTATTAGATCTCCTACCACCTTCTCAAGAGTGTGGTCTCTCAATTCCAATATTCTATCCATTCTAGCTTGGCGACGAGTTTCGATCTCCTTGTTGTTTCTTGTGGGGATCACTTCATCATTCTGGTCCTCGACTTGACCATCAACTTGACCTTGATCATCATTGGAATCATTCTCTTCTACAAGAGGCAAAGATTGACCTTGGTCTTGATCAAGCATACTTCTAGAGAGGCATTGAGCTTCCCTTATGACAGTTTCTATAGATCTTCCATGTGTAATAGCCTTAGTACCAATGGACATTACATCAAATGGTGACTCATGTACCTCTGGCTAGATGTTTCAACTTGATCAACGGTTGAGGATTCACAACTTGTCTTTGGCATGGGCCATTGTCCCCTCGATAGGGGCTTGATGATGTTGTGAAGATGAGGCTCCACTTGTGTTGGGGATACCCCGGGTAGAATCACTCCGGGTATAAGGGCCGAGTTAGCCAAGGTTGGCGGAAAGCCGCGTGTCTTGGGCGAGTCACCTCAAAGGCGGCCGGATCACGGAGTAACCCGGGCCGAGAGGTCGCCTAATGTTGTCTCGTCCGACTTAAGGAGTAAGTCGGAAATGCTTGTCTAACTTATATGCAGGAATAGGTGTGGCCTGATCTACTGTGATCCGGATCCTCGCTTTGGTTCTAGGAGAAGGAAGGAATCTCTCTGGTCAAAAAGAAGGTCCGGTACGTACTGGATGAGCGAATAAAGCAAGGGAAGGACCACCGGATCGTGGCCGACAAGGGTGACGACGCTCACGTCGGCTTACGTCGATAAAGCAAGTGTGGCAGAAAAAAGCGCCCTGTCGGGTTACTACTTTGGGAGGGGGCATATTCTTAGGAATATGCCTCCACGTATGCCCTAGGCCAGGACCGAACCACCTCTATATAAGGGGGGTTAGGGTTCTGGTAGAGGGGGTTGGCAGAATTCTAGTTAGTTGAGCACTAATTGATCTAGGGTTCTAGGGCAAGATAGCAGGCTAGAGTAAGAGAGCACCTTCTTCCCCCTCCTGCCAATACAGCTCAAGGAGCACTTGTAATCTGGGAGAGATCGAGCAATACAAACTTCTGTGTGGAGAATCACTCTACTATCCCTCCCTGGATTCCCCTAGCGCATATTAGTCCCCACCTTTAGCCTATCCATGCCATCTGCCGTGACACCACCATGAAGTTGGCGCCCACCGTGGGGCTAGCGGCGCTAGCAGGGGTTAAGATCCGGACGGGAAGCTTCATCGGCACCGGCGAATGCATCGTCTCCGGGCTTGTTCAGCGCTTTGGAGCGCTGGATTTCGTCAGCGACAACGCATGCTGCTTCAGCACACGCCCACTTCCGCGCAACGGCCTCTTCGTCAAGCTCGGCACGCACAAGGTCTACGTGGCTATGGACGTCTCGGGCGTTCATGCGCGTCGCGTCATCGATGCGGGGGAACCACCCCTCACTGTGGCTCGCGGGGCGCGTATCGCTCACACCCCGGACCACGCGGAAGTGATGACGACTGCGCCAGGTGCAGGCGCAATCAAAGACCCAGCGCATGACCCGGAGGTAACACCTAAGGCACCGAGGAAAGGCAGAGGACCTCCACTAGAGAGGCCTGAGAACGTACTGAGGGAAGCTATGGATAGTTTGGCTAACCCGGTAGGAGTGGTGGTAGATCCGGCTTAGGCACAAGCCGAACTAGAGGAAACTCGCGAGAAGATACTTGAGGGTGCAAAGAAAATAGCCGCGGCCCAGCAGTCACTGAACATGACGCTGCGTGAGTACGTGAAGGCAAACAAGGTTGATGCAGTGAGGGTAAAAGGGAAAAATCTCATAAGTGAGATGAACAAAGAAGGTGATGATGGGCGGAAGAATTGAAAACTATCATCTATGGGGTTGCCAAGGTATAGTACCGGCGAAGAACCTCGAGCAGCGAATCGTCTGCGTCCGAGTTAGAGATTCGGCGGGTGAGGCCGTCAAAGGCAACAAGATCGGGTTAACGAGCTGGTTCGGATCATGAGCAGGCGAGCGAGCTGCTGAGAAATAACCCGGAGAGCTAGGGCTTCAAGATCGTCCATTCGGTGATGGGTAACCCGGAGAAATCATTTGGAGCCGCATCATCGCCTCATGGTGGCGAGGAGAAGAGGTAGTAACCTCGGCGAACGGAACAAGCAGATCGTCTCGTCGACCCAGCAGCGTGCGGGAAAAGAAAGAGATGCGAAAAATGATGATCGGAGTGTGAGCCGAGGTGAAGCTGGCGAGGTAATCACGACCAAGGCAATGCGGTTAAGGGAATGCTGCCAGCAGCAATGCGAACAAGCGCAACTCAGCGGGAAGCGGGACAACCGCGGCAGCGGAATATGCCGAGGCAAGAGCAAAATGCCGGCCGAAGTATGTAGCAGAAAGATGTGCAACAAGAGCAAAACCAATACAATGATGGTGATTTAGAGATGGTAAACACAGGGTACCCCAGACCGGACTATCATGTGATAGGGTCTAGGTTGGGGAGCAGGGATTTGATGCCGGATGACGCTAGGTTAAAACTGGATCTCCTGTATAGGTCGGAACAGAGCGAATGTCAAGGTCCTCCGGGTCCAGCGTGCGGTGGACCCTCGGATCATGAAGAACCACCGGTACCCAACTTCCAATTACCGGGGCGCGAAGGCGTGTATGGCGGTACTAAGCGGAGGATTGGTTGATAAACTATGCTACGGTGGTGAATATTGCGACTGGCAACTTGAGATGGGCTGTGCGTTATGTGCCCCAGATGTTGGAAGGCCCGACCAGAGTATGGCTGAATAACTTGCCGCCCGGAAGCATCAACTGCTGGATAGACTTTGAAGAAATGTTTATCAGCAACTTCTCAGAAATGCGTGCGGAGGCGAATAGACCACATACCACGGCAATTTGCAAGCAAATACCCAAGGCGGATCGTGAATTCTTAACCCGGTGGTGTACCGTGAGAAACTTCGTGTGAGGCGTCATAGAGTCACGAGCCATAGCGTGGTTTTGCGCAAAGTGCGAATCTGGCGTGTGGATGAAGGCGCAAAGGAAAATGCCGATTCGTTGGTAGAGATTATCCGGATCGCTGATTACGTATGCATTAGGCGACCCGACCCAACCTAGGCTCGCGGCAAGTGAGTCAAGCGAGAATACTATCCGAGATGGACCCGGATCATCCGGAGGAGCGATTCTGAGGAAAAAGGAGAGATGGCAGACCAAACCATCGCCATGGCTGCAACAAGTTGCAGCGGTGAATCGAGGATCAGCCCGGAGGAGGAAGCAATAGCGCCGGAAAGCGGAGGGCAATGGACTCCAAGAAATTATGGCAAGAAAACATGGACTCGGGCGGAAGAAGCGATGGCGGGAAAAGAAAGACCGTCCGAGGTATACCTATGAGTCAATGCTGGACCAGCCGTGTAAGTTTCACCGCCAATCCGAATAGCCCGGTGGTCACAGCGAGGAAGTGTGAGTGGATCACGAAAAATAGAGCAAGGTGGTTGAGAATGCTCGGGCACCGGAATGATCAACCTCGACAAGAGTTACCTCGGCGACAAGTGCTCTCCGGGGCAAGCAGCGACTAATGTTGCCTCCCCTCCGGCGGTATGACAACAATGAGAGAAGAGATCACGATTGCATCGGTGGAAAATCAGCAACAACCGGATCGGAGATACCACAGAAGCGAGGGAAGGAATGAGTCTGAGGAACATCACTAGAGTTATTGTGTGTTCACAACCGAGGAAGCAGATAGAAAGAGCTTGCGGCACCGACATATGGAGTCAATGCGGTCATGCGGGGTGACGAGGTACATTCCTTGGTCGGACTAGGAAATCACCTAGAACATCAAAGATCATCCTAAACTTATGCGAGCCAGGTTCATTACTGCGCTAGTGCTAGATCCGACATTCATTGGACCGAACATCAGCGTGAGGTTCTCCAAGGTTTTGATTGATAATGGCGTAGCATTAACATCATGTATGCGGATATGATCATAAGTTGGCGATCTCGGAGAACATGCTCCAAGCTACGAGAACAACTTTCCATGGAATTGTACTAGGTATTTCTTATGAGCCCATAGGCAAAGTCCGGGTCGACGTGCTATTCGGCACAAGGGATAACTGAACTGAAAATCTGGGTTTGAAGTGGTGAACTTGGAAAGTCGTATCCGCATTACTCGGAAGACCAGCGTTGAACAAATTCATGGCGAGCTGCACATCGTTTATCTTAAGATGAAGTTGCCGGGCCAAATGGAGTAATTAACATTCTTTGGAGATTTCCGGCGTTCCATGGAGTGTGCTTCAGCGGGTCTAACCTAGCGAGTCACTCGTGATTGCGCAAGAAAATAAAAATCAAGAGGTGGCAGCATTAGCTCGATCCACGTAGCAATATATGCGGCATTAAGTAACCCGCATGGCAGCGTTTCATTTCAAGCCGCAAAGGACACCAAGAAGATTCGATTGATAACATGTTTAGGAGTGCCTTTGTAACAATTGGTGCGGGGTTAAGCGACAAATAGGAAGCGAGCTCGTCAACTTCCTCCGTGAGAATCGGGATATTTTGCTTGGTCTACACGGGACTTGAAATGTGTTCGAGGAGTTGGCGAGCACTCTTTAAACGTGAGACCGAACAAGGCGGTGAAGCAACCTCTCACGCCGCCATGAGGATAGGAGAAAAGTCATTGGTGATGAGATAGCTCGGTTACTAGCAGCAGGATTTATCATGGAGGTACTGTATCCGGATGGGCTCTCTAATCCGGTGCTAGTAGAAAAGAAGAAGGATGATCCGAACATGGCAGTGATTTGGCGCATGTGTATCGATTACACGAACCTGAACAAGGCGTGTCCGAAGGATCCATTTGCACTGCCGAGGATAGATCAGGTCATAGACTCAACCGCGGGATGCGAACTGTTGTCATTCATTGATGCATATTCTGGCTTCCACCAGATACCTCTGAACCTGGATGATCAAATAAAAACGGCGTTTATTACCCCGTACGGGGCTTACTGCTATCGCACTATGCCGTTTGGTTTATGTAATGCAGGTGCAACATACCAGAGATGTATGCAAAAATGTTTACACGACCAAATAGGTCAAAACGTACAAGTATACTTGGATGATGTGGTTATCAAGACCAAGGAAAGCGCAACGCTCCTTGACGACATAAGGCAAACATTCACGAACTTGAGAAGGTTCCGGATGAAGCTTAACCCGAAAAAATGTACCTTCGGTGTCCTAGCTGGAAAGTTACTCGGATTTCTCGTCTCCAGCCGAGGTATCGAAGTTAATCCAACTAAGATCCGAGCCATCGAACGAATGGAGCTGCCGAAGTGTCTCAATGATGTCCAGAAGTTCACTGGATGCCTGGCATCGTTGAGTCGGTTTGTATGTCGGTTGGGAGAAAAGACACTGCCTCTCTACCAACTCATGAAAAAGTCGGATAAATTCGTTTGGACGCCACAGGCCGATGAAGCCTTTGCCCACTTGAAACAGATGTTGGCCACTGCGCCTGTGTTAGCCTCTCCTCTATCAAAGGAGCCAATGTTGCTCTACGTAGCCGCAACCAACCGAGTTGTAAGTGTAGTAATCGTAGTGGAACGCGATGAAGAGGGTAAGTCGGTCGAGAGGCGATATATTACTGGCGGTATTATGCGCCTCAAAACAGAACTACCCACACTTTCAAAAGGTGGCATCGGTGTCTATATGGCGGCAAAGAAGTTAAAGCATTACTTTGAGGAACACCCCATCAAGGTAATATGTGAAGCTCCATATCCGAGATAATGGGTAACAAGGATGCAGTGGGAGAATGTAAAATGGGCAATTGAGCTAGCCCTTATCGCCTCAATACGCGAAGAGAAGCGATCAAATATCGGTGTGGAGGACTTTTTAGTGGATTGGGCGAGGTACAATCTGAACCACCGCCACCTGATCCGAATTCTTGGAGGATGCACTTTGTGGTCGAAAACCAAAACGGATTAGGCACCGGGTAGTGCTTACCTGCCAAAGAAGGATCAGCTCAAGTGCGTATTGGAGATCCATTTGTGACATCGAACAATGTCGCTGAGTATGAGGCTCTTGTGCATGGGCTCAAAGTGGCAAAGGAGATTGGCATCGTCGGATAATATGCTTGGCGACTCGGACCTGGTGGTGCAGCGGTGTCCGGAGTGGGGCATGGATCAAACATGGCACTATACAAATTTCACGTGCGAAGATATCTGGTTACTTGAGGATGTGAATTTCACCATGTACCACAGGCGGAAAGCAGGCTGCCGACATGTTGTCGAAGCTTCGGATCGACCAGACGAGCAATTCCACGGGCGTAGCATTGGAACACCTCGAAAACCATCTATCGGCCGTCCCGAGAACCGACTCGATCTATGTCCCGAAAATATGGAATCGGTGAGCCCATGGACATTGACATGAGAGGTATACGCCAAACCGGGGGCCATCGGCAAACCGGGGCGCCTCGGCAAACCAGGACTAACTTCGCTAGACCGGGACTGCTTAGCGTGATCCGGCTGAAGTTATGCGGTGGATCGGATGGAAATTGATGAGGAGATATTCCTCCACGAGCCATACCAGCTTGGGCACTTCCTATATTCCAATTCACGAAAAGGCGGAGCGTTACCGGCGAGAGGTGTTAGCCAAACCAGAGGAGAGCAAAAGCATACACAATCATCAATTCCGAGTTATACAAGCGGTGTAACTAATGTCATCGAACAATCGTTGACCGGAAGAAGGGCTTGACATCCTCCGAGATATACACCAAGGGAATGTGGGCATCATGCCTCATCCCAAGCCTTGGTGGCAAAGGCATTATAGCATGGATTCTCTTGGCCAAGTGCCTTGGAACAAGCGAGAAGATCTAGTGAGAAAATGCAATGGTTGTCGATGCGCCACCAAGACACATATGCCTATGTCGGAACTCAAGACCATACCAATTATGTGGCCATTTGCTGTATGGTGCTTGTATATGGTTGGTCCGTTCAAACCTGCGAGAGGAAACATGACACATATTCTGGTCATGGTGGACAAGTTCACAAAATGGATTGAAGTGAAACCTATAAGAAAATGTGATGGAGCTCCGGCCGTGACATTTCTTAAAGACATCATCTTGAGATACGGTTATCCACATAGTATTATCACGATAATGGAACAAATTTTGCGGAAGGAGCATTTGCGGCGCTTACGGGATAAATATCCGACTCGACGTCGCCTCGGTAGCCCACCCCGCATCAAACGGACAAGTGAAAAGATCCAATGGATTAGTATTATCCGGGATAAAACCCCGGCTCATTGAGCCGCTGCAAAGATCAGCGGGGTGCTGGATAGAAGAACTACCAGCGGTACTATGGAGTTTAAGAACAACTCCGAATCGATCAACAGGCTATATGCCATTCTTTCTGGCATATGGGGCAGAAGCTGTATTACCAACCGACATCGAGCATGATTAGCCTAGGGTCACCCAATACCACGAAGCGAAGTGCAAGCCCGGCAATATGATGTTGATCTGCTGGAAGAAGCGAGAGAAGCGGCCTTATCGGATCCGCCATATATCGACAAAATCTCCAACGCTACCATAGCGGAAAGTGTGCCCCAGTCTTTCGGGAAGGCGTCTGGTGCTCGGTTGGTACAACGTACTCTTGGCATGAATAAATTACCCCCCCCAGGGGAAGGGCCATTCATTGTGAGAAAAGAATTGCAAATTTATTCTTACTATCTTATAGATGCAAAGCCACAGGAAAAGAACACGGCGGACAGGTCCGGAGAGTAATCTAAGCGACCGTGGAATGTAGCACTACTTCGTCCTTTCTACACTTAGCTAAGAAGTGTATGTATCCGAGTCTTCTCATATGTCGGTATGTATAGGCAATGAGCTTATCAATGAAAGCGATGGCGCCTCGGCAGTAACTCGGGGACTGCCTTAATAATTGTTGTTGTTGTCTCTTGTGCGTTAGCTGGAATAAGTTTTCTACTTAACCCGGATTAGTAATGTGTGAGCACCAAAAACCCAACTCTTTGACTTGCTGCTGTCCAACAAGAATTGGCTTCATGGCAAGCAAGAGAACAAGTTTGGAATTGCGTAGCACATGAAAGCGACTAAGGAAGCAATTTATTAGAGCTAACATTTGTTTTGGACTAACCTTGTATTTATTTTCAAGTTATTATGCAGCTTTATTTTTTGAGCTAAGTCTGAAAGTTTCTTAGTATTATTAAAACGATTCTTGAAGCTCGGATTCGTAAGTCGTAAAACCGAATCAAGGTAGACATGGATCGAGCCAGAGAATTGGACGAACAAGAAAATGAAACTCGGGGACTACGCCCAAGTTAATCCGGCATACAAACATAGTAGCAAAATATCGCATATTAAGCATACAATTGCACCCGGCAAACCGGGGATCTGATAAATTTTCAAGTTTTTGTTTTTTCAACTAAGGAGCGGCAGGAGGAGGAAGTTCGGCGTCGTCATCACATCTTCAATATCTGACGACATCTTCTCCATCCTCACCGACCCATCCTCCATGTTCTCCATATGCTCGTCCTGCGGACTCGAGCTCGGCCCCTCAACCCAGTCATGGATGGGAGAATACTCGGCAGGCTGTGGCGCAAACTGGCGCCGAGCTACCCACTCGGATCATCGGACCATTTGGATCCGATGCATGGCGTGTGAGGAGGCTCAGGTCGATCTTCTCGTACCATGTAAGGATATGATGGAGGAGGGTATCTATTGCAGCACACCCGGCGGATTCTCTCCAGAGATCAAGCTGCGTCTCGATTTCCAATAGCTTTTCAGCAAGGAGTGTGATCCTCTTTGGAGCGCTCTCGCTTGGCCAGAAGGTGTTGTAGATCCGGACCGCAACGTCGAGGAGATCTTTCCCATAATTCTTGATGGTTTCCACCCGAGCTGACACGCTGACCAAAAGGTCCTCCATGTCTAAAGGGATGTTCTCACCGTCAGGAGCGATGGGAGTACCCCTCTCTCGGCGGAATTTAGCAACCGCAGCACTGGCAATGGGAGTACCCTCGGGAAAGTGATCTGGCAACAAAGAAAGGGAAGATGCTGAAGCAAAGGCATATGAGCTAACCCAGAAAACTATGTCGGATAAGGGAAAGAAACTTACGTGAGATATGGCGGTGGATCCGGGTCAACTCCTTGATGCAATTGTCGCGTCTCTGGCGAAGTTGTTCAAGCTCAGCGAGCGCTGACCCAAGCTGGACCTCGGATTCCTTGAGCAGGTCCTGGTCCTTGGAGATCTGGAGAGTAAGGCGCTCACGCTCTTCGGTGAAGTTCTGGCCAACTTTTTGGAGCTCGGTTTTGTGTTGGGCCTTCATTTTATCCATCTCGGCCTTGAGCTTCGCTATCTCATCGTCCTTGGTACGGAGGAGGGCAAGCTCATCATTCTTCTTCTTCAGCTCAGCTTGATGCTGTCACCTTGTTAGAAAATGCAGCATCATATTGAAACGCAGGCACACTATCCTCAGCGATGCTGAAATAGTATATTGACCGGCAAAGCCGAGGTGAATGTTTGCGAGCCAAGGAGAAGAAGAAATGGAAAACACAACAAGGTTGGGCAAAGAGGACATACCTCGGATTTCCTCCAAGTTCTTCCATAATTTTGTTCTCAGCCTCCACCCGGTACCAAAAAACCGAATGAGGAGGTTAGTCCAGCGAAACAAGTGAAACGGAGAGGTCTTTGAGGAGAAAATTACCCCTCTTTTCATGCTCTGCGCCAAGTGCAACATGTTTTTGTGAGGATCTTGTGGAGTATCGACGGCGCTGAAATTGGGCTCCGTGATTAGTAGTTACGACAAAGGTGCGAAGTGTAAAATTAGTTTGGTGCATATTCGAAGTGTACAAGATCCGAGCCAAGTGGAACTTAACCCGGATCTAGGTGTGTGCATATTCGAAGTGTACAAGATCCGGGCCAAGTGGAACTTAACCCGTCTCTAGTTGTGTGCATATTCGAAGTGTGCAAGATCCGGGCCAAGTGGAACTTAACTCGGCTCTAGGTGTGTGCATATTTGATGTTTACATGCAGCTACGTTAGTTTTCTAATGAGCATCCGGCCGAGTAACAAGTTACTCCACCGGAGGCTCGGGGACTAATGGTTATTATATACAGCATGTAAAGGAGAACCAACATACCTCCATCATTCGCCCCGCCAGGTTAATTGCCTTAGTGGCAGTGTTCATCTGGGCGGAAAATTCCGCGGGGCCGAACTTTTCCGGGAGATCATCGTTGTAGACGAACTCCGCCTTATTCTAGTTCATGACGAACTCGATAAGGCTCGGAGGGTACCATTCGCCAGTGGGCATGTGGGGTGCCACCAAGCCCTTTGCATGAGCTTCCTTCCTCTCAATTAGGGCGAGAGCTGGGCTGATGTGAAGAACCATCTGTTGTGCATCAGTTGGCTCGGCAGGAGGATCCGTCGCTGCTGGTGATTTCTTCGGAAGCATTGACGACAAGGTTCGCTGCCCGGCCTCGACGGAGGTAGACTTGGCAGCATCCGGAGCCTTCTTGCCTTTAGCTTGCTAGGAAGAAGTAACCACGACGGATTTCCCCTTGGAAGTTGAGAATGGTTCCTCGTCGGGCTGGGATGACTCGGAAAGCGGAAGGAACTTGATCTTGGAGCTGCTGTGGGTTTCACAGCTACGGGACAGGCGCTGGTTCGGAAGCTGGTCTTTGGGGCTCTTCTGGTCTTGGAGTTGCGGTAGACTTGGTGGTTGCTGTTTGCGGCAATCTGCGAAGTGGCGACTGTTGTCGCCTCGGCTGAACCGACCCCTCGATCCAGGTCGCGTTCCTCTTGGCGAGTCTTGTGGAACCCGGAGCAGCCGTGAAGCCCTCGGAGTAGGGCTCGTGAGCGTGACTTCGTCGTCACGAGGAGGAAGGACTGGACCGAAGGGGAGAAGAGATGCTCGATCCTCTGAGGGACCTCCACGGCCTGAAAAGAGAATAAGGTCGGTGTGAAATTACCACGATCACGAGGAAAAGTGAGTTGCGCATTAGAAAATGACTTACAGCGTCCAGGTCTTGGCCTCCTTAGGTTTCGGGCCCTCCGTGCGGGGCTTTGCACCTTGCTTGGAGGCGATCTTGTCTCGACCTTCTTTTGCCTTTTGGTAGGCTGAGAAGGTTCGGAGGAAGAACAGCGGATCAGCGCTTCTTCTTCAGCGCCATGAACGGCTCGCCCGGCAAGTGGAGGATCCTCGTGGATATGTCCACGGGGTTAACTGATGCGGAAGGCAAAGGAAGAGGACAGCCTCAAAGGGTTCAATCACGTCGATATCCGAGTCATCCTCATCATCGGGCCAATCTCTAAGAGAAGAGAATTTACCGCTGGGACGTTTGGTAGCGTCAGTCATAGGGAGGAACATCTCCTGGTCCAGCTCCACATCATCCGGGATCTCTCGGTCCGGCGCCCACTTAAGGGTCGGATCCGTGCCATCCTCAAGAGTTTCTTTGGAGAAGCGGTGAGAAAAAGCACAAGAAGCGAGTCAAAATATGACGGAAAACCGACATAATTGATCCGAAATAAGTTTACCCTTGAAGCTTACGGGAGGGAGCTATCAGCGGTAATACTCGATTCCCCACGTCCATTCGGCGGAGAAATCCTTGTGAGTGGTGAACAGAGCCTTCACCCGGCGCAAGATCTCTGTATTACTCAATTCGGAGGAGGAGGTTCGGTTGGGGTCGCGGCTGAAGCTCATGTGGCACAACTTATGGGAGCGCTTCTGGAGGGGAGAGATTCGGTTGCGCACGAACATGATCATAGCATCCTCGTTGCGCAATACGAGCTTCTTCAGCTCCGCGAACCTCTTGTTGACTTGGTTGGCCAGAGCGGTAGGCTTCTTGGGGACCTCCTCCCAGAAATCCGTGTCAGGGAGACCCGGAGCATAGGGCAGCAACCAGATCAAGTCTTCGGTACCCTCGTTCCGGACGTAGAAGAAGGTCCGGGCCCATCCTTTGCAGGAGTCGAGCCCGGTGACCCGGGGAAAGACTGAAAGCCTCCGGGGCGAGAGGGAAGCAGCCTCGAACTGGGTGAGCTGCTTGCCCTCCGACTCAACGTGGATGTTGGGGACGACGTTGCGACGGAGGCCAAAGAACCGGATCCACATCACCTTTGTGGGCCATAGCCCGGTGTAGCCCTCAATCGTAGAGGCAAAGGCGGACAGAGAGGTGATGGCGTTCGCCGGGAGATGATGTGGTTGCAAGTGATAGGTCTGGACCCAGTCCCGGAAGAAATCACTCACCAGAAGACCAAATCCCCGTTGGAAATGGGATAGGAAAACAACAAACTCACCCGGATTGGGTGAGGGCCAATCAGGAGGGGGCGGCGGCGACGCTGGCGGGAATACGCCTAGTCCGGTAGAGCTAGTCGATGTCATCTTGGCAGACCCACAAACCGTCCCATGCGCCACGGTCCGCGGCGGCGGCGTCCTCCTCCATCTCCTGCTCGACAACGACGAGCTCTTCTTCAGTCATTTCGTATCCGCTGTCCTCGCTGGAGCAAGCGGCGGCGGGGGTCTGTGGTCTAGATTGACGGGGACCCGTGGCTAAGCAAGCTAGCGGCGAGGGGCTGTGATGCGGAGAAACCGGAGAAAAGGTCTTGGCTGGCGCTTTGCTCTGACACTAGCGCGGCCTTGATCGTGAGAAAAGAAAGGAGAAGAAAGAGGCAGGCGGAGGGTGAAGGTGAAAAATGCTAAGGGACGCGCCCCTCCCCTATTTAACTGCCCCAGAGATGGGTGAGTGGGATCACGTTGTGTGAACGAGCCACACGGTGTGGCCGTGTATCACCGGCATCATCGAATCAGAGAGAAGCCACACCGGGGGCCACAGAGTAAGTGTGATCCCATGACGGGACGTGCAGTTGCGATAAACAAGGAGATAGGCATGACGTAACCCGCCGGTAATAGCGGCGATTCTGCGGCGATTCTTTATGCGAGCCCTTAAAATGAGGCAACGTAATGATTAGCCTCTACGTGGGCTGGCGTATGAGAGAAGGAAGCAAGGCCCGGATCCGAGCCAAAATGGTAACCCGGCCGGCAAGTGAAAACTTGAAATGTGCAGAGGGAAAGTAAAACCATAGGATCCGAGCCAAATTGGTGACCCGGCCGGCAAGTGAAAGCTTGGAACGTGCGAAGGGAACGTAAATCCATATAGTCCGAGATAAGAAGCTAACCCGGAACTAAACGCCCGAGGCTCGAACATGAATGAACCTGATGTGGCCTTAGCGACCAAGGCTGTTAAGACCGCACCAGCTTTGGGGACTAATGTTGGGGGGATACCCCCGGGTAGGGTCACTCCGGGGTATAAGGGCCGAGTTAGCCAAGGTTCGGCAAAGGCAAAGCGTGTGCTGGCCGAGTCACCTCAAGGCAGCCCGGATCACGGAGTAACCCGGGCCAGGGGTCGCCTAACGTTGTCTCGTCCGACTTAAGGAGTAAGTCGGAAATGCTTGTCTAACTTATATGCAGGAACAGGTGTGGCCTGATCTACTGTGATCCGGATCCTCGCTTAGCTTCTAGGATAAGGAAGGAATCTCTCTGGTCAAAAAGAAGGTCCGGTACGTACTGGATGAGCGAATAAAGCAAGGGCAGGACCACCGGATCGTGGCCGACAAGGGTGACGACGCTCACGTCGGCTTACGTCAATAAAGCAAGTGTGGCCCAGGAAGCGCCTGTCAGGTTACTACTTTGGGAGGGGGCATATTCTTAGGAATATGCCTCCACGTATGCCCTAGGCCAGGACCGAACCACCTCTATATAAGGGGGGTTAGGGTTCTGGTAGAGGGGGTTGGCAGAATTCTAGTTAGTTGAGCACTAGTTGATCTAGGGTTCTAGGGCAAGATAGCAGGCTAGAGTAAGAGGCAGCTTCTTCCTCCTCCTCCAATACTGACTCAAGGAGCACTTGTGTCTGGGAGAGATCGAGCAATACAAACTTACATGTGGAGAATCACTCTACTATCCCTCCTGGATTCCCCTAGTGCATATTAGTCCCCACCTTTAGCCTATCCATGGCATCTGGTGAAACCACCGACAACTTGAGTAGAGCATAGTTCTTCTCGATCCGCCATAAGGGGTTCCTCAACAGGACGGATGAAACCCGCACCCATTCTTCCTATGGCATCCTGAGTCATTTCATCATCCACATCACAAACATCAACACACCCCGCTTGGGGACCATCATATTCTTCGAACACCACACTACAAGATTCTATGATAGTTCTGGAGAGCTTGTCATAAATTCTATAAGTGTGGGATTTGAGACCATAACCAACAAAAATACCCTCTAATGCTTTGGAATCAAACTTGGACAAATGAATGCTCTTAATGCGATAGAAACACTTACAACTGAACACCCGGAAGTATGAAATGTTGGGCTTGTTATCGGTAAGGATTTCATATGGAGTCTTGATCAATTCTTTTTGGAGGTAGAGGTGGTTTGATGCATGGCATGCGGTGGAGATTGCTTGACCAAAAATTGGATGGAGATTTAAACTCCGTAACATGGTCCTTGCCATATCAATAAGAGTTCTTCTTCCTCTCAGCTACACCATTTTGTTGAGGGGTATATGCAGTGGAATATTGATGTTTTATTCCCTCATCACTAAGAAATCCATTCAATGTGTAGTTCTTGAATTCGGTACCATTGTCACTTCTTATTGTCAAATCTGGGACACACTATTGACGTTGAGCCATTTTGATGAAGTCAATGAAGTTTTCTTGGGTCTCACTTTTTATCTTGAAGAATTATACGCAAGTATATCTTGATTAGTCATGAACATTCACCAAACAATATTTCTTCCACCAAGGCTTGCATGTGATGGAGGTCCAAAGATATCCACATGAAGGAGCTCCAAGATCCTCTTGGACTTGAAGTAGTTATTGACATGGGGAGAATCATGCATCTTTCCTTCAACACATGCCACTGCAAACATGATATTTGGCAAAGCAAACATTTCTTTTAGTCCAACAATATGACCATCCTTGTGGAGGCTTTGCAAAGTTCTCATGTTGACATGGGCAGACAGCGATGCCATAGCCAACCCACATCGGCCTTTCCAAATAAGCACATCGGACTTGTAGTGGTTTTCCCGGAGAAGTCCGCCATATACAAGTCATTTTCGACATACCCAATGAAAGCGACCTTTAGAGACTCGCTCCACATGAGGATCACAATATCATTATCAATAAAGATGGCAAAGCCCATATTTCCAAAACACGGACTGAAAGTAAATTATAGCCAAGGGTCTTAACAAGCATGGCGTCCACGAGTGATATGGTGTGCAACCACAACTGTGAAACCCATTACCTTAGACTTTGACTTGTCGGCATATGTCACGGATATTTGATCAATATTTGGTCTCAACTCCTTCACACTAGATGCGCTTCCGGTCATATGACTTGTGCATCCACTATCAAGCACTCATTTTGACCCTCCGGAAGCATAGGTCTACAAAAGATCAAACTAAGTGTTAGGTACCCATTTTTCAATGGGTCCTCTTTTGTTAGTAACAAGGGTCTTGGGGACCCAAATAGACCAAGAAATATGACCATCAAATGGGCCAACATATTGTGTATACACATCACCATAATAATCACGCATTAAAACATAGTGAGGTTAACACTTCCATAAAATCATCATGAGACATAGTTTTGCCATTAAATGGTCTTACTATCCACAATGACCTTGTCCTTTTATTGTGTGATCTTGGCCTTCCTTTTCTTGGTGTTGTTCTTCTTATTGCCTTTAGAGACAAAGCCAATGCCCCCTTTCTCACTACTTGACCTTTTCTTAGTCAATAGGTCATCAATTGACTTGTTTCCTTTGGGAAAGGTGGCCTTAGCTAGCTCCCCCTTCAACCTAGCATTTTCTTCAAGTATACTTGTACGACTAGAGGGAATGAAAGTACTAGGTGAAGTAATATTAGTCAATTGAGTTTGAGGCTTTTCACGAGACTTTGTGAGCAACAAGAGTTCACTCTCCAAGGCCTTGTGAGCCTTGTCAAGCATCCTAACGTTTGTGGTTTGTGAAAAGAACAGACATGCAATGACTCTGGTGGATCCAACTGTGGTTTATGAAAATAATAGACATGCAATGACTCTCGTGGATCCATATGTGGTTTGTGAAAAGAACACACATGCAATGACTCTAGTTGATCCATGTGGTTTATGAGAAAAACACACATGCAATGAATTCTACTGGATCCATGTGGTTTATGACAATAACACACATCCAGTGACTCTAGTTGTGGTTTTTGAAAAGAACACACATACAATAACACCGGTGGATCCTTATGTGGTTTATGAAAAGAACACACAAGCAATGACACTGGTGGATCCATGTGGTTTATCAAAAGAACGGACATGCAATGACTCTGGTGGATCCATATGTGGTTTATGAGAAGAACAAACATGCAATGAACTCTAGTGGATCCATATGTGGTTTGTGAAAAGAACACACATATAATGACTCTAGTGGATCCATATGTGGTTTGTGAAAAGAACAGACATGCAATGACACTGGTGGATCCATGTGTGGTTTGTGAAAAGAACACAAATGCAATGACTCTAGTGGATCCATGTGGTTTATGAAAAGACCAGACATGCAATGACTCCGGTGGACCAATATGTGGTTTATGAAAAGAACATACATGCAATGACTCTGGTGGAGCCATATGTGGTTTGTGAAAAGAACACACATGCAATGAACTCTAGTGGATCCATGTGGTTTATGACTATAACACACATGCAATAACTCTAGTTATGGTTTATGAAAATAACACACATGCAATGACAATGGTGGATCCATGTGATTTATAAAAAAAACACATGCAATGACTCTAGTGGATCCATGTGCTTTATGAAAAGAATATACATGCAATGACTCTGGTGGATCCATATATGGTTTATGAAAATAACACACATGCGATAACAATGGTGGATCCATATGTGGTTAATGAAAATAACATACATGCGATAGCACTGGTGGATCCATATGTGGTTTGTGAAAATAACACACATTAAATGACACTGGTGGCTCCATGTGTGGTTTGTGAAATGAATAGACATGCAATGACTCTGGTGGATCCATGTAGTTTATGAAAAGAACAGACATGCAATGACTCTGGTGGATCCATTTATGGTTTATGAAAAGAACAGACATGCAATGACTCTGGTGGATCCATATATGGTTTATGAAAACAACGGACATGCAATGACTCTGGTGGATCCATATGTGGTTTGTGAAAAGAACACACATGCAATGACTATAGTTGATCCATGTGGTTTATTGGAAGAACACACATGCAATGAACTCTAATGGATCCATGTGGTTTATGACAATACACACATCCAATGACTCTAGTTGTGGTTTATGAAAAGAACACACATGCAATGACACTAGTGGATCCATATGTGGTTTATGAAAACAAAACACATGCAATGACTCTGGTGGATCCATGTGGTTTATGAAAAGAACATACATGCAATGACTGGTGGATCCATATGTGGTTTATGAGAATAACACACATGCAATGAACTCCAGTGGAGCCATATGTGGTTTGTGAAAACAACACACATGTAAGACTCTAGTGGATCCATATGTGGTTTGTGAAAATAACAGACATGCAATGACACTGGTTGATCCATGTGTGCTTTGTGAAAAGAACACATATGCAATGACTCAAGTGGATCCTTGTCGTTTAAGAAAATAACAGACATGCAATGACTCTAGTTGTGGTTTCTGAAAAGAACACACATGCAATGACACTAGTGGATACATATGTGGTTTGTGAAGAGAACACACATACAATGACTCTAGTTGATCCATGTGGTTTATGAGAAGAACACACATGCAATGAACTCTAGTGGATCCATGTTGTTTGTGACAATAACACACATCCAATGACTCTAGTTGTGGTTTATGAAAAGAACACACATGCAATGACATTGGTGGATCCATATGTGGTTTGTGAAAAGAACACACATGCAACGACTCTGGTGGATCCATATGTTGTTTGTGAAAAGAACAGACATGCAATGACACTTGTGGATCCATGTGTGGTTTGTGAAAAGAACACAAATGCAATGACTCTAGTGGATCCATGTGGTTTATGAAAAGACCAGACATGCAATGACTCTGGTGGACCAATATGTGGTTTATGAAAAGAACATACATGCAATGACTCTGATGGAGCCATATGTGGTTTGTGAAAAGAACACACATGCAATGAACTCTAGTGGATCCATGTGGTTTATGACTATAACACACATGCAATAACTCTAGTTATGGTTTATGAAAAGAACACACATGCAATGACAATGGTGGATCCATGTGATTTATAAAAAAACACATGCAATGACTCTAGTGGATCCATGTGCTTTATGAAAAGAATATACATGCAATGACTCTGGTGGATCCATATATGGTTTATGAAAATAACACACATGCAATAACAATGAAGGATCCATATGTGGTTAATGAAAATAACATACATGCGATAGCACTGGTGGATCCATATGTGGTATGTGAAAATAACACACATTAAATGACACTGGTGGCTCCATGTGTGGTTTGTGAAATGAATAGACATGCAATGACTCTGGTGGATCCATGTAGTTTATGAAAAGAACAGACATGCAATGACTCTGGTGGATCCATTTGTGGTTTATGAAAAGAACAGACATGCAATGACTCTGGTGGATCCATATATGGTTTATGAAAACAACGGACATGCAATGACTCTGGTGGATCCATATGTGGTTTGTGAAAAGAACACACATGCAATGACTATAGTTGATCCATGTGGTTTATTGGAAGAACACACATGCAATGAACTCTAATGGATCCATGTGGTTTATGACAATAACACACATCCAATGACTCTAGTTGTGGTTTATGAAAAGAACACACATGCAATGACACTAGTGGATCCATATGTGGTTTATGAAAACAAAACACATGCAATGACTCTGGTGGATCCATGTGGTTTATGAAAAGAACAGACATGCAATGACTGGTGGATCCATATGTGGTTTATGAGAATAACACACATGCAATGAACTCCAGTGGAGCCATACGTGGTTTGTGAAAACAACACACATGAAAGACTCTAGTGGATCCATATGTGGTTTGTGAAAATAACAGACATGCAATGACACTGGTTGATCCATGTGTGCTTTGTGAAAAGAACACATATGCAATGACTCAAGTGGATCCTTGTCGTTTAAGAAAATAACAGACATGCAATGACTCTAGTTGTGGTTTCTGAAAAGAACACACATGCAATGACACTAGTGGATACATATGTGGTTTGTGAAGAGAACACACATACAATGACTCTAGTTGATCCATGTGGTTTATGAGAAGAACACACATGCAATGAACTCTAGTGGATCCATGTTGTTTGTGACAATAACACACATCCAATGACTCTAGTTGTGGTTTATGAAAAGAACACACATGCAATGACATTGGTGGATCCATATGTGGTTTGTGAAAAGAACACACATGCAACGACTCTGGTGGATCCATATGTTGTTTGTGAAAAGAACAGACATGCAATGACACTGGTGGATCCATGTGTGGTTTGTGAAAAGAACACAAATGCAATGACTCTAGTGGATCCGTGTGGTTTATGAAAAGACCAGACATACAATGACTCTGGTGGACCAATATGTGGTTTATGAAAAGAACATACATGCAATGACTCTGATGGAGCCATATGTGGTTTGTGAAAAGAACACACATGCAATGAACTCTAGTGGATCCATGTGGTTTATGACTATAACACACATGCAATAACTCTAGTTATGGTTTATGAAAATAACACACATGCAATGACAATGGTGGATCCATGTGATTTATAAAAAAACACATGCAATGACTCTAGTGGATCCATGTGCTTTATGAAAAGAATATACATGCAATGACTCTGGTGGATCCATATATGGTTTATGAAAATAACACACATGCAATAACAATGGTGGATCCATATGTGGTTAATGAAAATAACATACATGCGATAGCACTGGTGGATCCATATGTGGTATGTGAAAATAACACACATTAAATGACACTGGTGGCTCCATGTGTGGTTTGTGAAATGAATAGACATGCAATGACTCTGGTGGATCCATGTAGTTTATGAAAAGAACAGACATGCAATGACTCTGGTGGATCCATTTGTGGTTTATGAAAAGAACAGACATGCAATGACTCTGGTGGATCCATATATGGTTTATGAAAACAACGGACATGCAATGACTCTGGTGGATCCATATGTGGTTTGTGAAAAGAACACACATGCAATGACTATAGTTGATCCATGTGGTTTATTGGAAGAACACACATGCAATGAACTCTAATGGATCCATGTGGTTTATGACAATAACACACATCCAATGACTCTAGTTGTGGTTTATGAAAAGAACACACATGCAATGACACTAGTGGATCCATATGTGGTTTATGAAAACAAAACACATGCAATGACTCTGGTGGATCCATGTGGTTTATGAAAAGAACAGACATGCAATGACTGGTGGATCCATATGTGGTTTATGAGAATAACACACATGCAATGAACTCCAGTGGAGCCATATGTGGTTTGTGAAAACAACACACATGTAAGACTCTAGTGGATCCATATGTGGTTTGTGAAAATAACAGACATGCAATGACACTGGTTGATCCATGTGTGCTTTGTGAAAAGAACACATATGCAATGACTCAAGTGGATCCTTGTCGTTTAAGAAAATAACAGACATGCAATGACTCTAGTTGTGGTTTCTGAAAAGAACACACATGCAATGACACTAGTGGATACATATGTGGTTTGTGAAGAGAACACACATACAATGACTCTAGTTGATCCATGTGGTTTATGAGAAGAACACACATGCAATGAACTCTAGTGGATCCATGTTGTTTGTGACAATAACACACATCCAATGACTCTAGTTGTGGTTTATGAAAAGAACACACATGCAATGACATTGGTGGATCCATATGTGGTTTGTGAAAAGAACACACATGCAACGACTCTGGTGGATCCATATGTTGTTTGTGAAAAGAACAGACATGCAATGACTATGGTGGATCCATATGTTGTTTATGAAAATAACATACATGCAATGAACTCTAGTGGATCCGTGTGGTTTATGACAATAACACATATCTAATAACTCTAGTTGTGGTTTATGAAAAGAACAGACATGCAATGAATCTGGTGGATCCATATGTGGTTTATGAAAAGAACAGACATGCAATGACTCTGGTGGATCCATATGTGGTTTGTTAAAAGAACACACATGCAATGACTCTAGTTGATCCATGTGGTTTATTAGAAGAACATGCATGCAATGAAGTCTAGTGGATCCATGTGGTTTATGGCAATAACACACATCCAATGACTCTAGTTGTGGTTTATGCAAAGAACACACATGCAATGACACTGGTGGGTCCATGTGGTTTATGAAAAGAACACACATGCAATGACTCTAGTGCATCCATCTGGTTTATGAAAAGAACAAACATGCAATGAATCTGGTGGATCCATATATGGTTTATGAAAATATCACACATGCAATAACAATGGTGGATCCATATGTGGTTAATGAAAAGAACATACATGCAATAGCACTGGTGAATCCATATGTGTTTTGTTAAAATAACACACATTCAATGACACTGGTGGCTCCATGTGTGGTTTGTGAAAAGAACATACATGCAATGACTCTGGTGGATCCATATGTAGTTTATGAAAAGAACAGACATGCAATGACTCTGGTGGATCCATGTGTGGTTTGTGAAAAGAACAGACATGCAATGACTCTGCTAGATCCATATGTGGTTTATGCAAAGAACAAACATGCAATGAGTCTGGTGGATCCATATGTGGTTTGTGAAAAGAACACATATGCAATGACTCTAGTTGATCCATGTGGTTTATGAGAAGAACACACGCTAGGGGACTAATACACGCTAGGGGAATCCAGGGAGGAAGTGATTCTCCACACAGAAGATGGTATTGCTTTCCTTTCAAGATTACAAGTGCTCCTAGAGCTGTATTGGCAAGAGGAGGAAGAAGGAGCTCTCTTACTCTCACCCTCAGTTCACCGCTAGTATCTTAGCCAAATTGGTATCAAAGAAAACTCAACCCCCTCTACTGAAACCCTATCCCCCCTTATATAGAGGTGGCTTGGCTCTGCCTAGGGCATACGTGGAGGCATATTCCTAAGAATATGCCTCCTCTCTCAAAATATTAAGCCGACAGGTGCTTTTCCCCAGCGTCACACATGCTTTAGCTCGTGAGCCTATCTGCGCCGCGTCGTGACCAACAGGCGTCGTCACCCTTGTCGTCCATGACCGGTGGTCACCTTGCCCTTGCTTGCTCATGAAGTGCGTACCGGGCCTTCTTTTTTACCAGAGAGATTCCTTCCTTCTCCTAGAAGCTAAACGGGACCCGGATCATAGTAGATCCGGCTATACCTATTCCTGCATATAGGTTAGACAAGCACTTCTGACTTACTTCTTAAGTTGGCTGAGACGATGTTAGGCGACCCCCCTCCCCTGGTCCGGGTTACTCCGTGATCCGGCCTGCCTTGAGGTGACCCGGTCAACATCCGCTTTGAGCTTGCCGAACCTCGGCTAACTCGGCCTTTATACCCTAGAGTGACCCTACCCGGGGGTATCCCCCAACATTAGTCCCAGTGAGTGCGGTCTTAGCTGCCTTGGCGCTAAGGCCACATCAGGTTCATTATCTTCGAGCTTTGGATGTTATTTCCGATTTAGCTCTTTATCTCGGATTACGTGGATTTACGTTCCCTTCGCACGTTCCAAGTTTTCCCTTGTCGGCCGGGTTACCACTTTGACTCGGATTTCATGGATTTACATTCCCTCTGCACATTCTAAGTTTTTACTTTGTCCGCTACCATGGCTCTATCAGGCCTTGTTTCCTTCTTTCATCGCCAACCAATGTGGAGTCTAATCATTCGTTGTCTTATTTTAAGGGCACCTTGCGATAACCGCGATAATTATCGATTATCCGTGTGAGGTCACGTCGCTTTGCCTCCTTGTTTACCGCATCGGTCGTCACGTCATGGGATCGCCTACGCCTGTGGCCCTCCGTCGGCTCCTCAGCGATTGGCTAAGGCGGTGATACAGCCACACCATGTGGCTCTTTGCGGTAGCGATCCCACTCACCCTCTTTGGGGGTGGTTAAATAGCAAAGGGACGCACCTCTTAGGATTTTTTCCTCTTCCTCGCCCCTCTGCCCGTTGCTCTTCTTCTTCATCTTCCTCGTGACCGCGCCGCTGATGCGCCCTAGCAGCAGCCGCGCCGCGCACTCTTCCCGTGCCTGCGTGCGCCCTTGCTGACTTCCCTCGCCACGGGTCTCGCCAATCAGGCCTCGGATCCTGCCGCTAAGCGCCGGTGAGGTAGCAATCTGAGAGATGAGGAGGAGCTCGTTGTCGTCGAGCAAGAAATGGAGGAGGATGCCGCTGCGGCGGACCGTGGCGTGTGGGCCGGGTCATGGGTCTGTCAAGATGACCTTGACTGGCTCTACCAGACTAGACGCATCCCTGCCGGCATCGTCGCTCATCTCCCCTCCGCCGAACTGGCCCCCTCTCCCAATCCGGGTGAGTTCGTCGTGTTCTTGTCCCACTTCCAATGGGGGTTCGTCTTGCCGGTGAGCGACTTCTTCCGGGATTGGCTTAGCACCTACCACCTGCAGCCACAACATCTTCCAGCCAACGCTATCACCTCTCTCTGCTTTTGCCTCTACGATCGAGGGCTACACCGGACTGTGGCCCAAGAAGGAGCTGCGGATCCGGTTTTTCGGCCTTCGTTGTAACGTCATCCCCAACATCCAAGTTGAGTCGAAGGATAAGCAGCTCACCCAATTCGGAGCTGTGTCCATCTCACCCCGGAAGACTTCCGTTTTCCCTCGAGTCACCGGGCTTGACTCCTGCAAAGGATGGGCCCGGACCTTCTTCTATGTCCGGAGCAGAGCCTTTGAAGATTTGATTGGTTGCTCCCCTATACTCGGGTCCACGATCCGAATGGGAAGGAGGTCTCCAAGAAGCCCGTCTCGCCAACTAGGTTAACAAGAGGTTCACGGAACTAAAGAAACTCGGATTACTGCTTGAGGATGCTATGATCATGTTAAATGCGCACAAATCTCTCCCCTCTAGAAGCGCACCCACAAGGTGTGCCACATGAGTTTTGGCCGTGACCCCAACCGAACCTCCTCCTTCGAGCTGAGCAACACGGAGATTTTCCGCCGAGTTAAGGCTCTCTTCAACACCCATAAGGATTTCTCCGCTAAATGGACGTGGGGAATTGAGCACTTACAGCGTGTGAGCTCCCTCCATGGTATGCTTATGGCAAACTTACTTCGGATTAAACACATGTCGGTTTTTGTTGTATTTTTGACTCTGTTCTTCATGCTTTCTCTCAGCTATTCCTTCAGCAAACCCTTGAGGATGGTACGGATCTGACCCTTAAGTGGGCGCCAGACCGAGAAACCCCGGATGAGGAGGAGCCGGACCAGGAGATGTTTCTCCCTATGACCGACGCTACAAAACGACCCAGCGGTAAATTCTCTTCTCTTAGAGACTGGCCCGATGATGAGGATGACTCGGATGTCGACGTGATTGAACCTGTTGAGGCTGTCCCTCTTTGTTTTGCCTTTCTGGCATCAGCTAACCCCGGTGGGCATATCCACGAGCATCCTCCGCTTGCTACGGGCGAACCGGTTCCGGTGGCGTCGAAGAAGAGGCGTGGAGCCGCACCAAGTTCCTCCTCCGAACCTTCTCATCCCACAAAAGGCGAAAGAAGGCCGGAGACAAGACTGCCTCCAAGCCGGTAGGCAAAGCCCCGACACGAAGAGCTCGGAAACCCAAGGAGGCCCAAACCTCGGATGCGTAAGTCATTTTTCGTTGCGTAACTCACTTCTCCTTGCATCGCGGTAATTTCTCTTCTGACATTATTCTCTTCTTCAGGGCTCCGGTGGAGGTCCCTCAAAGCAGATCTAGCATATCTTCACCGCTTCGATCTGGCCCTTCTACTCCTCGTGACGACGAGTCACGTCCGCTGAGCCCTATTCCAGAGGGTTCCGTGGCTGCTCCGGGTTCCGCACTACCTCGTCGAGAGGAATGCAACCTCGGGCGGAGAGGCAACCCATCCGGCGACGGTGTCCACAACCGGCATCGCCGCGATAACCACCAAGACTACCTCGACACCAGCCGCGGCCTAGTACCGGCAGCGTTCTAGTACCGTGGCGAACCAGCACCCGTTCGGCACCAAGAAAATCAACAACCTCTCCAAGTCCAGCTATAAGAGCTCCGGCGCCAAGTTCTTCCTCGTCCAAGGTCATCTCAACCTCGGCGAGAACTACCGACAGCTCTAAGGGAAATCCGCTGCAGTTACTTCTTCCCAGCAAGCCAAGGGCAAAAAGGCTCCAGATGCTACCAAGTCTGCATTTGTCGAGGCTAGGCAGCGAACCCTAGCATCGATGCTTCCCAAGAAAGCTCCAGCAGCGAAGGATCCTCCTGCCGAACCAACTGACTCGCAGCAAATGGTTTTGCATACCAGCCCAGCCCTTGCCTTGGTTGAGAGGAAAGAAGCGCACGCGAAGGGCTTGGTGGCACCCCATATGCCCACCGGTGAGCGGTACCCTCCGAGCCTGATTGAGTTAAATCGTGAAGCTGGAATAAGGCGGAGTTAATCCTAGCAGCGATCTCCCGGAAAAGTTCGGCCCCGCAGAATTTTCCGCCCAAATGAATACAACCGCTAAGGCAATTAACCTCGTGGGGAGGATGATGGAGGTATGTCGCTTCTCCTTTACATGTTGTAGATACTAACCATTAGTCCCCGAGCCTCCGGTGGAGTAACTTGTTACTCGGCCGGATGCTCATTAGAAAACTAACGTAGCTCCATGTGAACTTCGAATATGCACACACCTAGATCCGGGTTTAGTTCCACTTGGTACGGATCTTGTGCACTTCGAATATGCACACACCTAGAGCCGGGTTAAATTCCACTTGGCCCGGATCTTGTACACTTCGAATATGCACACACCTAGAGCGGGTTAAGTTCCACTTGGCGGATCTTATACTCGAATATGCACACACCTAGAGCGGGTTAAGTTCCACTTGGGCCGGATCTTGTACACTTGAATATGCACACACCTAGAGCAGGTTAAATTCCACTTGGCGGATCTTGTACACTCGAATATGCACATACCTAGGCGGGTTAAATTCCACTTGGCGGATCTTGTACACTCGAATATGCACACACCTAGAGCGGGTTAAGTTCCACTTGGCCGGATCTTATACACTTCGAATATGCACACACCTAGAGCAGGTTAAATTCCACTTGGCCGGATCTTGTATCTCGAATATGCACACATAGAGCCGGGTTAAGTTCCACTTGGGATCTTATACACTTCAATATGCACACACCTAGAGCCGGGTTAAATTCCACTTGGCCTGGATTTTGTACACTTGAATATGCACATACCTGAGGCAGGTTAAATTCCACTTGGCCTAGATCTTGTACACTTGAATATGCACACACCTAGGCGGGTTAAGTTCCACTTGGCCGGATCTTGTACACTCGAATATGCACACACCTAGAGCTGGGTTAAGTTCCACGTGGCCCGGATCTTGTACACTGAATATGCACCAAGCTAATTTTACGCTTCTATACTTTTTCAGGTAACCACCAATCACGGTGCTGAATTCAACGCTGCTGGATACCCACAAGATGCTATCATAAACACGTTGCACTTATTGCGAGAACATGAAAAAGGGTAAGTTTCTCCTTGGTGCTTTTCCATTTCTCTTCATCTTCTTCCGAACTAACCTCCTTATTCAGTTTCTGCATTTGGGGTGGAGGCTGAGAACAAGATCATGCGAAAGAACACAGGCGAGATCAAGGGTAAGTCCTTTTTTGTCCGACCCTGCTTTGCTTTCCATCTTCTTTTCTTCTTGGCTCGGCAAACATTCATTCCTCGGCTCTGCCGGGTCAACACAGTATTTCAGCATCGCTTGAGGATAGTGTGCCCGTGCCTGATATGATGCTGCATTTTCTCGAACAAGCGAGGCGACATCAAGCCGGTGAAGAAAAAGATGATGAGCTCGCTCTCCTGGGACCAAGGACAATGAGATTGCCGGGCTCAAGGCTGAGATGGAGAAGATGAAGGCGCAGCACCAAACCGAGCTCAAAGGTTGGCCAGAACTTCCACGGAAAGCGCGGCGCCTTACTCTCGGATCTCAGGGACGGGACCTACTCAAAGAATCCGACATCCAGCTTGGATCGGCAAACGCTGAGGTTGAGAAACTTAGCAAGAGACGCGATAACTGCATCAAGGAGTTGACCCGGATTCATAGCCACATTTCATGTAAGTTCCTTTCCCTTATGCGACATAATTCTCCGGGTTACTTCATACGTCTTTTCTTCAGCTTCTTCCTTTGCCTTGTTTCCAGGCCACTTTCCAGAGGGTACTCCTATTGCGAGCGCTGTTGTTGCCAATTTCCGCCGAGAGAGAGGTACTCCCGTCGCTCTTGACGGTGAGAGCATTCCCTTAGACATGGAGGACCTATTGGTCAGCCTGTCATCTCGCGTGGAAATCATCAAGAACTACGGCAAGGATCTCCTCGATGTTTTAGTTCGAGTTTTCAACACGTTCTGGCCCGTTGAGAGCGCTCCGAAGAGAATCACACTTCTTGCTGAAAAGCTGTCAGATATCGAGACCCAGCTCAACCTCTGGAGGGAGTCCGCTGGGCGTGCTGCAGCTGATACTATCCTTCACCACATACTCACATGGTATGAGAAGATCGACCTCAGCCTCCTTACACGCCGGCGCACTGGATCCAAATGGACTGATGACCCGGAATGGGTAGCTCGGCGCCAGGCTTGTGCCTACAGCCTCATCGAATATTCTCCTATCCATGAATGGGTTGAAGGACCGAGCTTCCTGGAATCCGCTAGGGACGAGAACGTTGAGAACGCTGAAGACGGGTCGGATGAGGACGAAGTAGGCGATGCCTCAGATATTGAAGAAAGTGAATACGACACCGAACTTACTCCTCCTACTGCTCCTTAGGTCAAAAAACTTGAAAATTTATCAGATCCCCGGTATGCCGGGTGCAACTGTATGCTGTGTATATGTGATATTTTGCTACTAAGTTCTTATGCCGAGTTAACTTGGGCGTAGTCCCCGAGTTTCTTTTTTTTGTTCGTCCAATCTTTTGGCTCGGATCGTGTCTACCTTGATTCGGTTTTATGACTTACGAATCCGAGCTTCAAAAATCGTCTTAACAATACTAAGAAACTTTCAGACTTAGCTCAAAAAATAAAGCTGCATAATAACTTGAAAATAAATACAAGGTTAGTCCTAAAAACAAATGTTAGCTCGAATAAATTCATTTCCTTAGTCGCATTTCATGTGCTACGCAATTCTAAACTTGTTCTCTTGCTTGCCATGAAGCTAATTCTTGTTGGACAGCAGCAAGTCAAAGAGTTGGGTTTTTGGTGCTCACACATTACTAATCCGGGTTAAGTAGAAAACTTATTCCAGCTAACGCACAAGAGACAACAACAACAATTATTAAGGCAGTCCCGATTCTTTGCTCGAGGCGCTACTATTTCATTGATAAGCTCATTGCCGACATACATACCGACATATGAGAAGACTCGGATGCATACACTTCTTAGCTAAGTGTAGAAAGGACGATGTAGTGCTACATTCCATGGTCTCTTAGATTCCTCTCCGGACCTGCCCGCCTTGTTCTTTTCCTGTGGCTTTGCATCTATAAGATAGTAAGAATCATTGTGCAATGCTTTGCTCACAATGAATGGCCCTTCCCATGGGGGGGATAATTTATGCATGCGATGATACGTTGTACCAACGGACACCAGATCGCCTTCACGAAGACTCGGGGCACACTTTACGGCTATGGTAGCGTCGGAATTTTGCTGATATATGGCGGATCTGGGCGATGCAGTTCTCTCGCTTCTTCCAGCAGATCAACATCATTTTGCGGGCTTCTTGCACCCGGCTTACGTATTAGGTGACCCTAGGAGAATCATGCTCTATAAGTTGGTAATACAACTTCCCCATATACCGGAAAAAAGGCGTATAGCTTTGTTGATCGATTCGAGTTGCTCTTAAACTCCAGTACGCTGGTAGTTCTTCTATCCAGCACCCGCTGATCTTTGTGGCGGCTCAATGAGCCGGGTTTTATCCGGATAATACTAATCCGTTGGATCTTGCCACTTGTCCGTTTGATGCGGGGTGGGCTAGAGGCTATGTCGGTCGGATCTTCTTGTCGTGAAGCGCCAAATGCTCCTTCCATAAAATTGGTGCCATTGTCGGTTATGATCTTTGTGTGGATAACCGTATCTCAAGATTATATCCTTGAGAAATGTTACGGCCGTAGCTCCATCACAATTTCTTATAAACTTGACTTCAATCCATTTTGTAAACTTATCCACCATGACCAAAATGTGTGTCATGTTTTCCCTTGCTGGTTTGAGCAGGTTGACCATATCCAAGCACCATCTGACAAATGGCCACGTAATTGGTATGGTCTTGAGTTCCAACATTGGCATATGTGTCTTGGTAGCGTACCTCTGACAACCATTGCATTTTCTCACCAGATCCTCTGCTTGTTCTAAGGCACTTGGCTAGTAGAATCCATGCCGAACGCTTTTGCCACCAAGGCTCGGGATGAGGCATGATGCCCGCATTCTCCTTGGTGTATATCTCGGAGGATGTCAAGCCCTTCTTAGGGTGAGCAGCATCCTTTGGAGGACATTGGTTACCTCTGTTTGTACAGCTCGGAATTAATGATTGTGTATGCTTTTGCTCTCCTCTGAGTTTGCACAGCTAACACCTCCTTAGTGGGTAGCGTTCCATCTTCGAGGAATTGGAATATAGGCGGTGCCCAAGCTGGTATTGCTCGTGCAGAACACCGTCCTCATCAATTTCCATCCGATCCACCGGCGGAACTTCAGCGGATCTGTGGCGATCCCGGGTCCAGGAGGTAGTCCCGAGTTTCTTGATCACGGTCCCGGGTTTGCACTACCTCCCATGTCAACATCCATGGGCTCAGCTCCGGATTCTGTATCTTCTGTAACATAGATCGAGTCGGTTCCCGTGGTCGGCCTGATAGATGGTTTTCTGAGGTGTTCCAACGCCACACCCGGTGGAATTGCTTGTTCGGTTGATCAGAGCTTCGACAATCGTCAGCCTCGTTTTCCACCGGGGTACATGGTGAAAGTCGCATCCCTCAAAGTAACGGATATCTTACGCACATGGAATACATGCGATTGCCATGTTTGGATCGATCGTCCACCTCAGGACACTTGCTGCACCACCAAATCCGAGTCGCCAAAGCATATTATCCGACGTATGCCAATCTCTTTTGCCACTTTGAGCCCATGCACAAGAGCCTCGTACTTAGCAACATTGTTTGATGCCGTGAAATGGATCTGTAATACGTATTTTAGCTGGTCCTTCTTTGGCGAGGTAAGCACAACCCCGGCGCCTAATCCGGTTTTGGTTTTCAACCCGTCAAAGTGCATCCTCCAGTAGTTCGGATCTGGTGGCGGTGGTTCGTATTGTACCTCGGCCCAATCTACAAAAAAGTCCGCGACAGCCCGAGACTTGATTGCTTCTCTTCTGTCGTATTGGGGCGCATAAGGAGCTAGCTCAATTGCCCATTTTGCAATTCTGCCACTCGCATCCTTGTTACCCATTATCTCGAATATGGGAGCTTCACATATCACTTTGATGGGGTGCTCCTCAAAGTAATGCTTTAACTTCTTTGCTGCCATATAGACACCATATGCCACCTTTTGAAAGTGCGGGTAGTTCTGTTTTAAGGCAGATAATACCTCGCTCAAGTAATACACTGGCCTCTGCACCGATTTACCCTCTTCATTGCGCTCTGCTACAATCACTGCACTTACAACTCGGTTGGTTGCGGCTATGTAGAGCAACATTGGCTCCTTTGATAGTGGAGAGGCTAACACTGGTGTAGTGGACAACATCTTTTTTAAGTGGGCAAATGCTTCATCGGCCTGTGGTGTCCAAACGAACTTATCCGACTTTTTCATGAGTTGGTAGAGAGGCAATGCCTTTTCTCCCAACCGACATAGAAACCGACTCAACAATGCTAGGCACCCAGTGAACTTCTGGACATCGTTAAGACACTTTGGCAGCTCCATTCGTTCAATGGCCCGACTCTTAGTTGGATTAACTTCGATACCTCGGCTGGATACGAGAAATCCGAGTAATTTTCCAGCCGGGACACCGAAGGTACATTTTTCCGGGTTAAGCTTCATCCGGAACCTTCTCAAGTTCGCGAATGTCTCCCTGATGTCGTCAAGGAGCGTTTTGCTTTCCTTGGTCTTGATAACAACATCATCCATGTATAATTGTACGTTTTGACCTATTTGGTCGTGCAAACATTTTTGCATACATCTTTGGTACGTTGCACCTGCATTACGTAAACCAAACGGCATAGTGCGATAGCAATAATCGTCTGAGGTGATAAACGCGTTCTTTATTTGATCATCGGGATTCAGAGGTATCTGGTGGAAACCAGAATATGCATCAATGAATGACAACAGTTCACATCCCACGGTTGAGTCTATGACCTGATCTATCCTCGGCAGTGGAAATGGATCTTTTGGACACGCCTTATTCAGGTTCGTGTAATCGATACACATACGCCAAACCACTGCCACATTCGGATCATCCTTCTTCTTTTCTACCAGCACCGGATTAGAGAGCCAATCCGGATACAGTACTTCCATGATAAATCCTGCTGCTAGCAACCGAGCTATCTCGTCTCCAATGACTTTTCTCCTATCCTCGGTGAAGCGGTGGAGAGGTTGCTTCACCGGCCTTGCTCCGGGTCTTACGTTCAAAGAGTGCTCGGCCAAATCCCTCGGAACACCTTGCAAATCCTGTGTGGACCAAGCAAAAATGTCCTGATTCTCACGGAGGAAGTTGCCGAGCTCGCTTTCCTATTTATCAGTTAACCCGGCACCAATCGTTACGGTGCGCTCTGGGAACATGTCATCAACTGGAACCTTCTTGGTATCCTTTGCGGCTTGGAATGAAACACTACCATGCGGGTTACTCAACGCCGGCATATACTGCTGCGCGGACTAAGCTAATGCCGCCACCTCTTGGATTTTTATTTTCTCTTGCGCAATCATGAGTGACTCGGCTAGGTTAGACCCAGCCGAGGCACACTCAATGGAACATCGGAAATCTCCAGCAATGGTAATCACTCCATTTGGCCCGGGCAATTTCATCTTCAGATAATTGATGTGGCAGCTTGCCATGAACTTGTTCAATGCTGGTCTTCCGAGTAAAGCGTGATACACACTTTCCAAGTTCACCACCTCAAACTCCAGATTCTCAGTTCGGCAATTATCTCTCGTGCCGAATAACACGTCAACCCGGACTTTGCCTATGGGCTCACAAGAAATGCCTGGTACAATACCATGGAAAGTTATCCTTGTAGCCTGGAGCATCTTCTCCGAGATACCCAACTTGCGCATTGTATCCGCATACATGATGTTAATGCTACTGCCATTGTCAATCAGTACCTTGGAGAACCTCACATTGATGTTCGTCCCAATGAATGCCGGGTCCAGCACTAGTGCATACTAACCTAGACTCGGCATAAGCTTGGGATGATCTTTGATGTTCTAGGTGATTTCCTGGTCCGACCAAGGAATGTACCTCGTCACTGCTGGCATAACCGCATTGACCTCCATATGTCGGCGCTGTAAGATCTTTCTATCTGTTTCCTCAGTTGTGAACACACAATAACTCTGGTGATGTTCTCTGTACTCATTCCTCCCCTCGTTTCCGGGGTACCTCTGATCCGGCTGGTGCTGATTTTCCACCTGATGCACTGCATCCCTTCTCTCATTGTTGTCATACCTCGGAGGAGGGGGAGGCAACATTAGCTGTTGCGTGTTCGCTCCGGAGAGCAATTGCTGCCGAGGTAACTCCTGCCGAGGTTGATCATTCCGGGGTGCCTAAGCATTCCCCGAACCACCTTGTTCTATATTACGCATCCACTCACATTGCCTCGTTGTGTGACCCGTCGGGCTACTCGGATTTGGCGTGTGAAACTTACACGGCTGGTCCAACATCGACTCATAAGTATACCTCGGACGGTCTTTCTTTTCTTGCCATTGTTTCTTTTGCTCCGGCGTCCATGTTTTCTTGCCATCGTTTCTCGGAGTCCATTGCCCTCCAGTTTTCTGGCGTTGGTTGCTCCCTGCTCCGGTTTGTTCTTGATTCACAGCTGCAACTTGTTGCGAACCGTAGTGATGATCCGGTCTATCATCTCTTCTCTTTCCTCTGTAATCATTCCTCCGAGATGACCCAGCTCCATCCCTCTGATAGTACTCCTCGTTTGACTCGTTTGATGCGAGCCTAGGTTGAGTCGGATCACCCAAGGCATACGAATCATCAATCTGGATCATCTCTGCCAACGTAATTGGCATTTTCCTTTGCAACTTCATCCACAGCTCGCTGCCATATCTGCACCCTTGCGCAAACCATGGTATGGCCTGTGACTCTATGACACCCTCACACGAGTTTCTCACGGTACACCACCGGGTCAAGAATTCACGGTCTGTCTCATTAGGTCTTTGCTTGCACACTGCTAGGGTCTGCGGCCTATTCGGCCTCTCATATGTACTTGAGAAGTTGCTGATAAACATTTCTTCAAAATCTATCCAGAAGTTGATGCTTCCGGGTGGAAAATTATTCAGCCATACTCTGGCCGGACCTTCTAACATCTGAGTGCGTATCGTCTGACCCATCTCAAGTTGCCAGTGGCAATTTTCACAGCCGTAGCATAGTTTATCAGCCAATCCTCCGGCTTGGTACTGCTGTCATACGTCTTCGTGCCCCTGGGCAACTGGAAGTTAGGTACCGGTGGCTCCATCATGATCCGGGGTCCAAAGCACGCTGGACCCGGTGGACCTTGACACTCGATCTGTTCTGACCTATACAGGCGATCCAGTTTCAATCTTGCGTCATCCAGCATCAAATCCCTGCTTCCCAATCTTGACCCTATCACATGATAGTCCGGGATTGGGTACCCCGCGTTCATCATCTCCGAATCACCGTCGTTGTACCGGTTTTCCTCTTGTGGCACACCTCTCTGTTGCATACATCGGTCGGCGCCTTGCTCTTGCCTTGGTATATTCCGCTGTTGCGGTTGTCCTGCTCCTGCCGAGTTTCCCTGTCCGGCATTGCCGTTGGCAGCGTTCCCTTGACCGGCATTGCCTTGGTCACGGTTACCTCGGCCAGCTTCACCTCGGCTCACACTTCATCGATCATCATTTTTTTGTGCCTCTTTTCCTTTTCCTGCCCGCGTCGGGTCGTACGGGACGATCTGTTTGTTCCGTCTGGCCGAGGTTACTACCTCTTATCTCCTTGGACCACCATGAGGTGACGATGCGGCTCCAGCGGATTTCTCCGGGTTACCCATCGCCGAATGGACGATTTTGGAAGCTCCAGCTCTCTCCGGGTTAGCTCTGAGTAGCTCTTAGTTACATCATTTGCGATCTGAACTAACTCATTAACCCTATCTTGTTTTCTTTGACGGGCCTCACCCGTCAGACCCTCTAACTCGGATGCAGCCGCATCCGCTGCTCTGAGGTTCTTCGCCGGGGTACTATACTTCGACAACCCCACGGACAAACAATTTTTCGATTCCTCGGCTCCAGTATCACCTTCTTTGTTCATCTCGCTCATGAGATTTCTCCCTTTTACCTTTACCGTGTCAACTTTGTTTGCTTTTGCATACTCACGCAATGTCATGTTCAACATTTCTGAGCGAGGCTATTTTCTTTGTGCCTTCTAGTATTTTTTGCCTAGTTTCCTCTAGCTCGGCATGTGCTGAGCGGATCTACTACTTCTTTGCTACCAGGTTTGACAAGCTATCCATAGCTTCTCTTAGTACATTCTCAGGCCTCTCTAGCGGGGGTCCTCTACCTTTCCTTGGTGCCTTAGGTGTTACCTCTAGGTTGATCTTGGATCCTTGCTTGCACCAGCCTTGATCATCATCACTTGACCGCGGTCAGGGGCGGTGATCGCGCCCGTGAACCACGCTAAGGGGTTGTTGCCCTGCCTCGGACGGCCTGTGGATGAGCGCGTCGTCTATAGCGTAGACCTTGTGCGCGCAACTTGATGAAGAGGCCGTTCTTGTGAAGTGGTAGCGTCTTAAAGCGACTGCGTTGTCGTGATGAAGTCCAGCGCTCAAAGCGCTGAGCGAGCCCGGAGCGATCGTTCACCGGTCGATGAGGTTTCCGTCCGGATCTTCACCCTGCTAGCGCCACTAGCCCCGGTGGGCGTAAGCTCATGGTGGTGTCATGGCGGATGCCATGGATAGGCTAAAGGTGGGGACTAATACGCTAGGGAATCCGAGGAGGGATAGTGAAGTGATTCTCCACACAGAAGATGGTATTGCTTTTCTTTCAAGATTACAAGTGCTCCTAGAGCTGTATTGGCGAGAGGAGGAAGAAGGAGCTCTCTTACTCTCACCCTCAGTTCACCCCTAGAATCTTAGCCAAATTGCTATCAAAGAAAACTCAACCCCCTCTACTGAAACCCTAGCCCCCCTTATATAGAGGTGGCTTGGTCTCTGCCTAGGGCATACGTGGAGGCATATTCCTAAGAATATGCCTCCTCTCAAAGTGGTAAGCCGACCGGGGTGCTTTCCTCCCCGCGTCACACATGCTTTAGCTACGTGAGCCTCTGCGGCGCCCGCGTCAGCCGACACGGGCGTCGTCACCCTTGTCGGCCATGACTCGGTGGTCCTGCCCTTGCTTGCTTCGCTCATGCAGTGTGTACCGGGCCTTTTTTTTACCAGAGAGATTCCTTCCTTCTCCCAGAAGCTAAACGGGACCCGGATCATAGTAGATCTGGCTATACCTGTTCCTACATATAAGTTAGACAAGCACTTCCGACTTACTTCTTAAGTCGGTTGAGACAATGTTAGGCAACCCCACCCCCCTATCCGGGTTACTCCGTGATACGGCCTGCCTTGAGGTGACCCGGTCAGCATCCGCTTTGAGCTTGCCAAACCTCGGCTAACTCGACCTTTATACCCCGGAGTGACCCTACCCGGGGGTATCCCCCCAACAAATGAGTCTGGTGGATCCATATGTGGTTTATGAAAAGAACACATATGCAATGACTGTAGTTAATCCATGTGGTTTATGAGAAGAACACACATGCAATGAAGTCTAGTGGATCCATGTGGTTTATAACGATAACACACATCCAATGACTCTAGTTGTGGTTTATGCAAAGAACACACATGCAATGACACCGGTGGATCCATGTGGTTTATGAAAAGAACACACACGCAATGACTCTGGTGCATCCATCTGGTTTATGAAAAGAACAAACATGCAATGACTCTGGTGGATCCATATATGGTTTATGAAAATAACACACATGCAATAGCACTGGTGGATCAATATGTGGTTTGTGAAAATAACAATGGTGGATCCATATGTGGTTGATGATAAGAACATACATGCAATAGCACTGGTGGATTCATATGTGGTTTGTGAAAATAACACACATTCAATGACACTAGAGGCTCCATGTGTGGTTTGTGAAAAGAACAGAGATGAAATGACTCTGGTGGATCCATGTGTAGTTTATGAAAAGAACAGACATGCAATGACTCCGGTGGCTCCATGTGTGGTTGGTGAAAAGAACAGACATGCAATGACTCTGGTGGATCCATGTAGTTTATGAAAAGAATAGACATGCAATGACTCTAGTGGATCCATATGTGGTTGATGAAAACAACGGACATGTAATGACTCTGGTGGATCCATATGTGGTTTGTGAAAAGAACACAAATGCAATGACCCTAATTGATCCATGTGGTTTATGAGAAAAACACACATGCAATGAACTCTAATGGATCCATGTGGTTTATGACAAGTATAGACATGCAATGACTCTAGTGGATCCATATGTGGTTTATGAAAAGAACAGACATGCAATGACTCTGGTGGATCCATATATGGTTTGTGAAAAGAACACACATGCAATGACTCAAGTTGATCCATGTGGTTTATGAGAAGAACACACATGCAATGAACTCTAATGGATCCATGCAATGACTCTAGTTGATCCATGTGGTTTATTAGAAGAACACGCATGCAATGAAGTCTAGTGGATCCATGTGGTTTATGACAATAACACACATCCAATGACTCTAGTTGTGGTTTATGCAAAGAACACACATGCAATGACACTGGTGGATCCATGTGGTTTATGAAAAGAACACACATGCAGTGACTCTCATGCATCCGTCTGGGTTATGAAAAGAACAAACATGCAATGACTCTGGTGGATCCATATATGGTTTATGAAAATAACACACATACAATGACACTGATGGATCCATATGTGGTTAATGCAAAGAACACACATGCAATGACACTGGTGGATCCAAATGTGGTTTGTGAAAAGAACACAAATTCAATGACACTGGTGGATCCATGTGTGGTTTGTGAAAAGAATAGACATGCAATGACTCTCGGGGATCCATATGGTTTATGAAAAGAACAAACATGCAATGAATCTGGTGGATCCATATGTGGTTTATGAAAATAACAGACATGCAATGACTCTGGTGAATCCATATGTGGTTTGTGAAAAGAACACATATGCAATAACTCTAGTTGATCCTTGTGGTATATGAGAAGAACACATGTGCAATGAATTCTAGTGGATCCATGTGGTTTATGAAAATAACACACATCCAATAATTCTAGTTGTGGTTTATGAAAACAACACACGTGCAATGACAGTGGGGGATCCATATCTGGTTGATGGAAAGAACACACAAGCAATGACACTGGTGGATCCATGTGGTTTATGAAAAGAACAGACATGCAATGACTCTTGTGGATCCATATGTGGTTTATGAGAAGAACACATATGCTATGAACTCTAGTGGATCCATATGTAGTTTGTGAAAAGAACACACATGTAATGACACTAGTGGATCCATATGTGGTTTGCGAAAAGAACACACATGCATTGACTCTCGTGGATCCATAAGTAGTTTTTGAAAAGAACAGACATGCAATGACTCTGGTGGCTCCATGTCTGGTTTGTGGAAAGAACAAACATGCAATGACTCTGCTGGATCCATATGTGGTTTATGAAAAGAACAGGCATGCAATGAGTCTGGTGGATCCATATGTGGTTTGTGAAAAGAACACATATGCAATGACTCTAGTTGATCCATGTGGTTTATGACAAGAACACACATGCAATGAAGTCTAGTGGATCCATGTGGTTTATGACAATAACACACATCCAATGACTCTAGTTGTGGTTTATGCAAAGAACACACATGCAATGACACTGGTGGATCCATGTGGTTTCTGAAAAGAACACACATGCAATGACTCTGGTGCATCCATCTGGGTTATGAAAAGAACAAACATGCAATGACTCTGGTGAATCCATATATGGTTTATGAAAATAACACACATGCAATAACAATGGTGGATCCATATGTGGTTAATGAAAAGAACATACATGCAATAGCACTGGTGGATCCATATGTGGTTTGTGAAAATAACACACATTGAATGACACTAGAGGCTCCATGTGTGGTTTGTGAAAAGAACAGACATGCAATGACTCTGGTGGATCCATGTGTTGTTTATGAAAAGAACAGACATGCAATGACTCTGGTGGATCCATGTAGTTTATGAAAAGAATAGACATGCAATGACTCTAGTGGATCCATATGTGGTTGATGAAAACAACGGACATGTAATGACTCTGGTGGATCCATATGTGGTTTGTGAAAAGAACACAAATGCAATGACCCTAATTGATCCATGTGGTTTATGAGAAGAACACACATGCAATGAACTCTAATGGATCCATGTGGTTTATGACAAGTATAGACATGCAATGACTCTAGTGGATCCATATGTGGTTTATGAAAAGAACAGACATGCAATGACTCTGGTGGATCCATATATGGTTTGTGAAAAGAACACACATGCAATGACTCAAGTTGATCCATGTGGTTTATGAGAAGAACACACATGCAATGAACTCTAGTGGATCCATGCAATGACTCTAGTTGATCCATGTGGTTTATTATAAGAACACGCATGCAATGAAGTCTAGTGGATCCATGTGGTTTATGACAATAACACACATCCAATGACTCTAGTTGTGGTTTATGCAAAGAACACACATGCAATGACACTGGTGGATCCATGTGGTTTATGAAAAGAACACACATGCAATGACTCTCGTGCATCCATCTGGTTTATGAAAAGAACAAACATGCAATGACTCTGGTGGATCCATATATGGTTTATGAAAATAACACACATACAATGACACTAATGGATCCATATGTGGTTAATGCAAAGAACACACATGCAATGACACTGGTGGATCCAAATGTGGTTTGTGAAAAGAACACAAATTCAATGACACTGGTGGATCCATGTGTGGTTTGTGAAAAGAATAGACATGCAATGACTCTGGGGATCCATATGGTTTATGAAAAGAACAAACATGCAATGAATCTGGTGGATCCATATGTGGTTTATGAAAACAACAGACATGCAATGACTCTGGTGAATCCATATGTGGTTTGTGAAAAGAACACATATGCAATAACTCTAGTTGATCCTTGTGGTATATGAGAAGAACACATGTGCAATGAATTCTAGTGGATCCATGTGGTTTATGACAATAACACACATCCAATAATTCTAGTTGTGGTTTATGAAAACAACACACGTGCAATGACAGTGGGGGATCCATATCTGGTTGATGAAAAGAACACACAAGCAATGACACTGGTGGATCCATGTGGTTTATGAAAAGAACAGACATGCAATGATTCTGGTGGATCCATATGTGGTTTATGAGAAGAACACATATGCTATGAACTCTAGTGGATCCATATGTGGTTTGTGAAAAGAACACACATGTAATGACACTAGTGGATCCATATGTGGTTTGCGAAAAGAACAGACATGCAATGACTCTGGTGGATCCATAAGTAGTTTATGAAAAGAACAGACATGCAATGACTCTGGTGGCTCCATGTGTGGTTTGTGAAAAGAACAAACATGCAATGACTCTGCTGGATCCATATGTGGTTTATGAAAAGAACAGACATGCAATAAGTCTGGTGGATCCATATGTGGTTTGTGAAAAGAACACATATGCAATGACTCTAGTTGATCCATGTGGTTTATGACAAGAACACACATGCAATGAAGTCTAGTGGATCCATGTGGTTTATGACAATAACACACATCCAATGACTCTAGTTGTGGTTTATGCAAAGAACACACATGCAATGACACTGGTGGATCCATGTGGTTTCTGAAAAGAACACACATGCAATGACTCTGGTGCATCCATCTGGTTTATGAAAAGAACAAACATGCAATGACTCTGGTGGATCCATATATGGTTTATGAAAATAACACACATGCAATAACAATGGTGGATCCATATGTGGTTAATGAAAAGAACATACATGCAATAGCACTAGTGGGTCCATATGTGGTTTGTGAAAATAACACACATTCAATGACACTAGAGGCTCCATGTGTGGTTTGTGAAAAGAACAGACATGCAATGACTCTGGTGGATCCATGTGTTGTTTATGAAAAGAACAGACATGCAATGACTCCAGTGGCTCCATGTGTGGTTTGTGAAAAGAACAGACATGCAATGACTCTGGTGGATCCATCTAGTTTATGAAAAGAGTAGACATGCAATGACTCTAGTGGATCCATATGTGGTTTATGAAAACAACGGACATGCAATGACTCTCGTGGATCCATATGTTGTTTGTAAAAAGAACACACATGCAATGACCCTAGTTCATCCATGTGGTTTATGAGAAGAACACACATGCAATGAACTCTAATGGATCCATGTGGTTTATGACAAGTATAGACATGTAATGACTCTAGTGGATGCATATGTGGTTTATGAAAAGAACAGACATGCAATGACTCTGGTGGATCCATATATGGTTTGTGAAAAGAACACACATGCAATGACTCAACTTGATCCATGTGGTTTATGAGAAGAACACACATGCAATGAACTCTAGTGGATCCATGCAATGACACTAGTTGATCCATGTGGTTTATTAGAAGAACATGCATGCAATGAAGTCTAGTGGATCCATGTGGTTTATGACAATAACACACATCAAATGACTCTAGTTGTGGTTTATGCAAAGAACACATATGCAATGACACAGGTGGATCCACGTGGTTTATGAAAAGAACACACATGCAATGACTCTGGTGCATCCATCTGGTTTATGAAAAGAAAAAACATGCAATGACTCTGGTGGATCCTTATATGGTTTATGAAAAGAACACACATACAATGACACCGATGGATCCATATGTCGTTAATGCAAAGAACACACATGCAATGACACTGGTGGATCCAAATGTGGTTTGTGAAAAGAACACACATTCAATGACACTGGTGGATCCATGTGTGGTTTGTGAAAAGAATAGACATGCAATGACTCTGGGGGATCCATATGGTTTATGAAAAGAACACACATGCAATGAATATGGTGGATCCATATGTGGTTTATGAAAAGAACAGACATGCAATGACTCTAGTGGATCCCTATGTGGTTTGTAAAAAGAACACACATGCAATGACTCTAGTTGATACATGTGGTTTATGAGAAGAACACACATGCAAAGAACTCTAGTGGATCCATGTGGTTTATGACAATAACACACATCCAATGACTCTAGTTGTGGTTTATGAAAAGAACACAAATGCAATGACACTGGTGGATCCATATGTGGTTTATTAAAAGAACACACATACAATGACTCTGGTGGATCCATGTGGTTTTAGAAAAGAACAGGCATGCAATGACTCTGGTGGATCCATATGTGGTTTATGAGAAAACACACATGCAATGAACTCTAGTGGATCCATATATGGTTTGTGAAAAGAACACACATGAAATGACTCTAGTGGATCCATGTGTGGATTGTTAAAAGAACATACATGCAATGACTCAGGTGGATCCATGTGGTTTATGAAAAGAACAGAAACATACATGCAATGACTCTGGTGGATCCATGTGGTTTATGAAAAGAACAGACATGCAATGACTCTGGTGGATCCATATGTGGTTTCTGAAAAGAACAGACATGCAATGACTCTGGTGGATCCATATGTGGCTTGTGAAAAGAACACACATGCAACGACTCTAGTTGATCCTTGTGGTTTATTTTGAGAACACACATGCAATGAACTCTAGTGGATCCATGTGGTTTATGACAATAACACATATACAATGACTATAGATGTGGTTTATGAAAAGAGCACACATGCAATGACACTAGTGGATCCATATGTGGTTTATGAAAAGAGCAGACATGTAATGACTCTGGTGGATCCATATGTGGTTTATGAGAAGAGCACAGATGCAATGAACTCTAGTGGATCCATATGTGGTTTTTGAAGAGAACACATATGTAATGACTCTAGTGGATCCATATGTGGTTTGTGAAAAGAATAGACATGCAATGACACTGGTGGATCCATGTGTGGTTTGTGAAAAGAACACATATGCAATAACTCTAGTGGATCCATGTGGTTTATGAAAAGAACAGACATGCAATGTGTCGTGGTGGTGTCACAGCAGATGCCATGGATAGGCTAAAGGTGGGGACTAATATGCGCTAGGGGAATCCATGGAGGGATAGTAGAGTGATTCTCTACATAGAAGTTTGTATTGCAATATCTCCAAGATTACGAGTGCTCCTTGAGCTGTATTGGCGAGAGGAGGAAGAAGGGGCTCTCTTACTCTTGCCTACTATCTAGCCCAAGAACCCTAGATCTACTAGTGCTCAACCAACTAGAATTCTGCCACCCCCCTCTACCAGAACCCCTACCCCCCTTATATAGAGGTGGTTCGGTCCTAGCCTAGGGCATACGTGGAGGCATATTCCTAAGAATATGCCCCCTCCCAAAGTAGTAACCCGATAGGGGTGCTTTTCCCCCGCGTCTCACTTGCTTTAGCGACGTAAGCCGATGTGAGCATCGTCACCCTTGTCGGCCACGATCCGGTGGTCCTGCCCTTGCTTTATTCGCTCATCCAGTACGTACCGGACCTTCTTTTTTACCAGAGAGATTCCTTCCTTCTCCTAGAAGCTAAGCGAGGATCCGGATCACAGTAGATCCGGCCACACCTGTTCCTGCATATAAGTTAGACAAGCATTTCCGACTTACTCCTTAAGTGGGATGAGACAACGTTAGGCGACCCCCCTGGTCCGGGTTACTCCATGATTCGTCCTGCCTTGAGGTGACTCGGCCAGCATCAGCTTTGACCTTGCCGAACCTCCGCTGACTCGGCCCTTATACCCAGAGTGACCCTACCTGGGAGTATCCCCCCAACATTAGTCCCCGAAGCTGGTGCGGTCTTGGCTGCCTCGACCGCTAAGTCCACATCAAGTTCATTTATGTTCGAGCCTCAGACGTTCAATTCCGGGTTAGCTCCTTATCTCAGATTGTATGGATTTACGTTCCCTTCGCATGTTCCAAGTTTTCACTTGCCAGCCAGGTCACCACTCTGGCTCGGATCCCATGGTTATCATGGTTTTATCCGAGCCCCGTTTCCTTCTCTCAAACGCCAACCCACGTGGAGGCTAATCATTACCTTGTCTTATTTTAAGGGCTGCGATAACCGCATGATAATTGTCGATTTCATGCACGGGTTACGTCACGCATGTCTCCTCGTTTACCGCAATAGCACGTCGCGTCATGGGATCTCATTTACTCTGTGGCCCAATGTGTGGCTTTTCTGTGATTGGCCGATACAAGTAATACACGGCCACATCGCGTTCGTCTTGCCTGGCGCCATCCCACTCACCCATCTCTGGGTGGTTAAGTAGCGAAGCGCGTCCCTTAGCATTTTCACCTCTGCGCCCCTGCCCGTTCCTCTTCTTCTCCTTCGTCTTCCTCGCGACCCTTGCCGCGCGGTCTTTCGTAGCAGCGCCGCCGCCGCACCTTCTCCGTGCCTCCGCACTGCAGCCCCCGCTGCGCAGCTTCTTAGCCACGGGTCCTCGTCAATCTAGACTACATACCCCCGCCGCCGCTAGCTCCAGCGAGGACAGCAGATACGAGATGGCGGCGAGCTTCGTCACCGGCAGGAGATGGAGGAGACGTCGGCGCTGCCGGGCCAGCGGCGTGGGCGGTCGTGGAGTCTGCCAAGCGACATCATGAGCTCTACCGCTGGGCGTATTCCCTCCGGTGTACCTTTCGTCTCCCCTCCTCGGAATTGGCCCCCTCACCCAATCTGGGTGAGTTTGTTGTTTTCCTATCCCATTTCCAACGGGGATTTGGTCTTCCGGTGAGCGATTTCTTCCGGGACTGGGTCCGGACCTATCACTTGCAACCACATCATCTCCCTGAGCCATCACCTCTCTGTCCGCCTTTGCCTCTACGATCGAAGGATACACCGGACTATGGCCCACGAAGGAGCTGTGGATCCGGTTCTTCGGCCTCCGTTGCAACGTCGTCCCCAACATCCATGTTGAGTCGGAGGACAAGCATCTCACCCAGTTCGGAGCTGCCTCCATCTCGCCGCAGAGATTTTCAATCTTTCCCCGGGTCATCGGGCTTGACTCCTGCAAAGTATGGGCCCGGACCTTCTTCTACGTCCGGAACGAGGGTACCGAAGACTTGATTCGGTTGCTGCCCTACGCTCCGGGTCCCCCTGTCACGGATTTCTGGGAGGAGGTCGCCAAGAAACCTACAGCTCTGGCCAATCAAGTCAACAAAAGATTCGCGGAGATGAAGAAGCTCGGATTACTGCGAGAGGCGCTATGATCACGTGCGGCGAATCTCTCTCCCCTCGGGCGCACCCACAAGTTGTGCCACATGAGCTTGATGCGACCCCAGCGAACCTCCTCCTTGAATTGAGCAACACGAGAGATCTTACTGCGAGTCAAGGCTCTGTTCACCACTCACAAAGATTTCTCCACTGAATGGGCGTGGGGAATCGAACATTCTTGTCGTGTGCTCCCTCCTTGATAAACTTATTTGGATCAATTATGTGTCGGTTTACGTCATATTTTGACTCTGCTCTTTGTGCTTTTTCTCAGGTGTTTCTCTAGCAAACTCTCGAGGATGGCACGGATCGACCTTGAGTGGGCGCGGACGAGAGATCCCGGATGAGGAGGAGCGGACCAGGAGATGTTCCTCCCTATGTCCGGCGCCACCAAACGTCCCATGTAAATTCTCCTCTCTTAGAGATTGGCCCGATGATGAGGATGACTCGGATATCGGCGTGGTGAACCCGTTGAGGCTGTCCCTCTTTCTTTTGCCTTCGGCATCAGCTAACCCGGTGGGCATATCCACGAGGATCCTCCACTTGCCAGGCGAGCGGTTCAGTGGCGTCGAACAAGAAGCGGATCCGCGTCAAGTTCTTCCTCGAACCTTCTCAGCCACCAAAAGGCAAAGAAGGCGGAGACAAGGCGCCTCAGCGGGCGGCAAAGCCAAGACGGAGGGCAAGGAGGTCGAGACCTCGGATCGTAAGTCATTTTCACTCACACACTTCTCCTTGCATCGGGTAATTTCAGTCCTGACATCATTTTCTTTTGCAGGCCTCCTGTGGAGGTCCCTCAGAGCGGATCGAGCATCTCTTCTCCCCTTCGGTCTGGTCCTTCCCCTCCTCGTGACAATGAGTCACGCCCACGAACCCTATTCCGGAGGGCTCTGTGGCTGCCTCGGGTTCGCGGTACCTCATCAAGAGGAACGCGACCTTGGATCGGGGGTCGGTCCGGCGAGAACAGCGGCGTCGCCACTTGGCATTACGCAACCAGCAACCACCAAGTCTCTGCAACCCCAGCACCAGCGGCAGCTCGATTACCGACTTCGAATCAGCACCTGTCGGCAGCCGAAACCTGGCACAGTTCGATACGGTCAAGTTCTCTGCCTCTTAGAGTCATATCAGCCCGGCGAGAACCATTCCAGCAACTTCAAAGGGAAACCCGTCGTGGTTACTTCTTCCCAGTGGGCTAAAGGCAAGAAAGCTCTAGATGCTTCCAAGTCTACATCCTTCGAGGCCGGGCAGCGAACCTTGTCGTCAATGCTTCCGAAGAAATCACCAGCAGCGAGATCCTCTGCCGAGCCACCCGATGTGCAGCGGATGGTTCTTCACACCATTGACTCTTGCCACGATTGAGAGGAAGGAAGCTCATGCAAAGGGCTTGGTGGCACACCACATGCCCATGGCGAGCGGTACCCTCTGAGCCTTATCGAGTTCGTCATGAATTGGAATAAGCGGACTTCATCTAGCAGCGATCTCCGGAAAAGTTATCGTGAGAATTTTCTGCCCGGATGAATCTGCCTTGAGGCAATTAACCTCATGGGCGAATGATGGAGGTATGTCGTTTCTCCTTTACATGCTGTAGGTAATAACCATTAGTCCCGAGCCTCCGTGAATAACTTGTTACTCGGACGGATGCTCATTAGAAAATCAACGTGGCTGCATGTAAACTTCAAATATGCACACACCTAGAGCCGGGTTAAGTTCCACTTGACCCGGATCTTGAACACTTCAAATATGCACACACCTAGAGCCGTGTTAAGTTCCACTTGGCGAATCTTGTACACTTGAATATGCACACACCTAGAGCCGGGTTAAGTTCCACTTGGCCGGATCTTGTACACCGAATATGCACGCCTAGAGCAGGTTAAGTTCCACTTGGCCGGATCTTGTACTCGAATGTTCACACACCTAGAGCCGGGTTAAGTTCCACTTGGCGGATCTTATACTCGAATATGCGGGTTAAGTTCCACTTGGCGGATCTTATACACTCGAATATGCACACGCCTAGAGCCGGGTTAAGTTCCACTTGGCCGGATCTTGTCTACTCGAATATGCACACCCCTAGAGCCGGGTTAAGTTCCACTTGGCCCGAATCTTGTACACTTTGAATATTCATCAAGTTAATTTCACACTTCTGTGCTCCTTTTAGGTAACTACCAATCGCCGGAGCGCCGAATTTCAACTCTTGCTTGATACCCACAAGATCCTGCTGCAGAAACATGTTGCACTTGGTGCGAGCATGAAAAGAGGGTAATTTCTCCTCGGCACCTCTCCGTTTTCTTCACTTGTTTAGCTGGACTAACCTCCTCATTCGGTTTTCTTGCCCTGGGTGGAGGCTGAGAACAAGATTATGCGGAAGAACTTGGAGGAAATCCGAGGTATGTCCTCTTTTGCCCGACCTTGTTGTGTTTTCCATTTCTTCTTCTCCTTGGCTCGGCAAACATTCACTCCTCGGCTTTGCGAGTCAACATACTATTTCACCATCGAGGATAGTGTGCCCGTGCACGATATGATGCTGCATTTTCTCGGCGAGGCGGCTTGCTGACATCAAGTTGAGTGAAGAAGAAGAATGATGAGCTTTCCTCCTCCGGACCAAGGGCATTTAGATAGCTAAACTCAAGGCTGAGATGGAGAAGATGAAGGCCCAACACAAAACCGAGCTCCAAAAGTTGGCCAGAACTTCACCAAGAGCATGAGCGCCTTACTCTCCGGATCTCCAAGGACCAGGACACCTTAAAGAATCTGAGGTCCAGCTTGGGTCGCGATCCCTGAACTTGAACAACCGCCCGAGACGCGACAATTGCATCAAGGAGTTGACCGGATCCACGGCCATATCTCACGTAAGTTTCTTTCCCTTATCCGACATAATTTTCCGGCTTGGCCCATATGTGTTTGCTTGACATCTTCCTTTTCCTTGTTTCGGACCACTTTCCGAGGTACTCCCATTGCCGGTGCTACATTGCAAATTCCGCCAAGAAAGGGGTACTCCCGTCGCTCCTGATGGTGAGAGAATCCCCTTAGACATGGAGGACCTATTGGTCAGCGTGTCAGCTCGGGTGCAAACCATCAAGAACTATGGGAAAGATCTCCTCGACGTTGCGGTCCGGATCTACAACACCTTCTGGCCAAGCGAGAGCGCTCCGAAAAGGATCACACTCCTTGCTGAAAAGTTGTTGGAAATTGAGACCCAACTTGACCTCTGGAGAGAGTCCGCTGGGCGTGCTGCAGCAGATACCCTCATTCATCATATTCTTACATGGTACGAGAAGATCGACCTGAGCCTCCTCACACGCCGGTGCACCGGATCCAGATGGACCGATGATCCGGAGTCGGTAGCTCGGCGCCAGGCTTCCGCCTACAGCCTCGTTGAATATTCTCCTATCCATGACTAGATTGAAGGGCCGAGCTTCACAGAGTCCCACAGGGACGACGCGAATGAGAATGTTGAAGATGGGTCGGATGAGGACGAGGAAGATGATGCTTCAGATATTGAAGACATCGATGACGACGCCGAACCTGCTCCTCCTGCTGCTCCTTACTTCTAAATAAACTTGAAAATTTATCAGATCCCTGGTATGCCGGGTGCAATTGTATGCTGGATAAGTAATATTTTGCTACTATGTTTGTATGGCAGATTACCTTGGGCATAGTCCCCGAGTTTCATTTTCTTGTTCGTCCAATTCCTTGGCTCGGTCCGTGTCTACCTTGATTCGATTTTACGACTTACGAATCCGAGCTTCAAAATTGTCTTAACAATACTTAGAAACTTTGAGGCTTGGCTCAAAATAATTCAGCATAATAACTTGAAAATAAAAAAAGGGTTAGTCCGAAAAAACAAACGTTAACTCGAATAACTTCGTTTCCTTAGCCGTTTTACATGTCCTACGCAATTCCAAACTTGTTCCCTTGCTTGCCATGAAGCCAATTCTTGTTGGACAGCAGCAAGTCGAAGGGTTGGGTTTTTGGTGCTCACACATTACTAATCCGGGTTAAGTAAAACGACCCATTCCAGCTATCGCATAAGAAATTATGACAAATATTATTAAGGCAGTCCCCGAGTTACTGCTCGAGGCGCTGCTATTTCATTGATAAGCTCATTGCCGACATACATACCGACACATGAGATGACTCGGATACATACACTTCTTAGCTAAGTGTAGAAGGGACAAAGTAGTGCTACATTCCACGGTCGCTTTGATTCCTCTCCGGACCTGTCCGCCTTGTTCTTTTCCAGTGGCTTTGCATCTATAAGATAGTAAGAATCATTGTGCAATGCTTTGCTCACAATAAACGGCCCTTCCCATGGGGGGGATAATTTATGCATGCCAGTAGTATGTTGTACCAACCGGAGCACCAGATCGCCTTCCCGGAAGACTCGGGGGCACACTTTCCGGCTATGATAGCGTCGGAGATTTTGCTGATATATGGCGGATCTAGACAGTGCCAGTTCTCTCGCTTCTTCTAGTAGATCAACATCATTTTGCCGGGCTTCTTGCACTTCGGCTTCTGTGTATTGGGTAACCCTAGGCGAATCATGCTCTATGTCGGCTGGTAACACAGCTTCTGCCCCATATACTAGAAAGAATGGCGTATAGCCTGTTGATCGATTCGGAGTTGTTCTTAAGCTCGACAGTACCGCTGGTAGTTCGTCTATCCAGCACCCTGCTGATCTTTGCAGCGGCTCAATGAGCTGGGGTTTTATCCCGGATAATACTAATCCATTGGGTCTTTGCACTTGTCCGTTTGATGCGGGGTGGGCTACCGAGGCGACGTCGAGTCGGATCTTCTTATCTCGACAGAAGCGCGCAAATGCTCCTTCCGCAAAATTTGTTCCATTATCAGTTATAATACTATGTGGATAACCGTATCTCAAGATGATGTCTTTGAGAAATGTCACGGCCGTAGCTCCATCACATTTTCTTATAGGTTTCACTTCAATCCATTTTGTGAACTTCTCCACCATGACCAAAATATGTGTCAAGTTTCCTCTTGCAGGTTTGAATGGGCCAACCATATCCAAGCACCATACAGCAAATGGCAACGTAATTGGTATGGTCTTGAGTTCCGACATAGGCATATGTGTCTTGGTGGCGTACCTCTGACAACCATTGCATTTTCTCACCAGATCTTCTCCTTGTTCCAAGGCACTTGGCCAGTAGAATCCATGCCGGAACGCCTTTGCCACCAAGGCTCGGGATGAGGCATGATGCCCACATTCCCCTTGGTGTATATCTCGGAGGATGTCAAGCCCTTCTTCCAGGTAAACGCGTCGTTGGAGGACATTAGTTACACTGCGTTTGTATAACTCGGAATTGATGATTGTGTATGCTTTTGCTCTCCTCTGAGTTTGCCTGGCTAACACCTCCTCAGCGGGTAACGTTCCGTCTTTCAGGAATTGGAATATAGGCAATGCCCAAGCTAGTATGGTTCATGGAGGGAATATCTCCTCATCAATTTCCATCTGATCCACCGGCATAACTTCAGCCGGATCACTCTGAGCAGTTCTCGGGTCTAGCGAGGTAATCCCCGGGTTTGCCGTGGTAGTCCCCGGGTTTGCCGAGGCAGTCCCCGGGTTTGCCGAAGCAGTCCCCGGGTCTCGCGTACCTTCCATGTCAATGGCCATGGGCTTAGCTTCGGATTCTGTATATTCCGGGACATAGATCGAGTCGGTTCCCGGGGACGGCCTGATAGATGGTTTCCTGAGGTGTTCCAATGCTACACCCGGTGGAATTGCCTGTCTGGTCGATCCGAGCTTCGACAACATGTCGGCAGCCTCGTTTTCTGCCCGGGGTACGTGGTGAAATTAGCATCCCTCAAAGTAACCAGATATCTTCTGCACATGAAATTTGTATAGTGCCATGTTTGGATCCAGGGCGTCCCACACTCCGTACACCTACTGCACCACCAGGTCCGAGTTGCCGAAGCATATTATCCGACGTATGCCAATCTCCTTTGCCACTTTGAGCCCATGCACAAGAGCCCCATACTCAGCGACATTGTTCGATCCCGCGAAATGAATCTGGAATACGTACTTGAGATGATCCTTCTTTGGCGAGGTAAGCACAACCCCGACGCCTAATCCGGTTTTGGTTTTCGACCCGTCAAAGTGCATCCTCCAGTAATTTGGATCTGGTGGCGGTGGTTCGTATTGTACCTCGGCCCAATCCACGAAAGTCCTCCACAGCCTGAGATTTGATCGCTTCTCTTCTATCGTATTGGGGCGCATAAGGGGCTAGCTCAATTGCCCATTTTGCGATTCTGCCACTCGCATCCTTGTTACCCATTATCTCGGATATGGGAGCTTCACATATTACTTTGATGGGGTGCTCCTCAAAGTAATGCTTTAACTTCTTCGCCGCCATATAGACACCATATGCCACCTTTTGAAAGTGCGGGTAGTTCTGTTTTGAGGCAGACAATACCTCGCTCAGGTAATACACTGGCCTCTGCACCGACTTACCCTATTCATTGTGTTCCACTACGATTACTACACTTACAACTCGGTTGGTTGCGGCTACGTAGAGCAACATTGGTTCCTTTGATAGTGGAGAGGCTAACACTGGCGCAGTGGCCAACATCTTTTTCAAGTGGGAAAAAGCTTCATCAGCCTGTGGCGTCCAAAAAATTTATCCGACCTTTTCATGAGTTGGTTGAGAGGCAGTGCCTTTTCTCCTAACCGACATACAAACCGACTCAACGACGCCAGGCATCCAGTGAACTTCTGGACATTGTTAAGACACTTCGGCAGCTCCATTCGTTCGATGGCTCGGATCTTAGTTGGATTAACCTCGATACCTCGGCTGGAGACGAGAAATCCGAGTAACTTCCCAACCGGGACACCGAAGGTACATTTTTCCGCGTTAAGCTTCATCCGGAACCTTCTCAAGTTCGCGAATGTTTGTCTTATGTCGTCAAGGAGTGTTGTGCTTTCCTTGGTCTTGATAACCACATCATCCACGTATACTTGTACGTTTTAACCTATTTGGTCGTGCAAACACTTTTGCATACATCTTTGGTACGTTGCACCTGCATTGCGTAAACCAAACGGCATAGTGTGAAGCCCCGTACGGGGTAATAAACGCCGTTTTTATTTGATCATCCGGGTTCAGAGGTATCTGGTGGAAGCCAGAATATGCATCGATGAATGACAATAGTTCGCATCCCGCGGTTGAGTCTATGACCTGATCTATCCTCGGCAGTGGAAATGGATCTTTTGGACACGCCTTGTTCAGGTTCGTGTAATCGATACACATACGCCAGACCTCTGCCACGTTCCGATCGTCCTTCTTCTTTTCCACTAGCACCGGATTAGAGAGCCAATCCGGATATAGTACCTCCATGATGAATCCTGCTTCCAGTAACCGAGCTATCTCGTCTCCAATGACCTTTATCCTATCCTCGGCGAAGCGGCGAAGAGGTTGCTTCACCGGCCTTGCTCCGGGTCTTACGTTCAAAGAGTGCTCGGCCAACTCCCTTGGAACACCTTGCAAGTCCTGTGTAGACCAAGCAAAAATATCCTGATTCTCACGGAGGAAGTTGACGAGCTCGCTTTCCTATTTGTCAGTTAACCCGGCACCAATCGTTACGGTGCGCTCCGGAAACATGTTATCAACTAGAATCTTCTTGGTGTCCTTTGCGGCTTGAAACGAAACGCTGCCATAAGGGGTTACTTAGCGCCGGCATATATTGCTGCGCGGACTGAGCTAGTGTCGCCACCTCTTGGATTTTTCTTTTCTCTCGCGCAATGACGAGTGACTCGGCTAGGTTAGACCCGGCTGAAGCACACTCCATGGAACGTCAGAAATTTCCAGCAATGGTAATCACTCCATTTGACTCGGGCAACTTCATCTTCAGATAACTGATGTGATAGCTTGCCATGAATTTGTTCAATGTCGTTCTTCCGAGTAACGCGTGATACGCACTTTCCAAGTTCACCACTTCAAACTCCAGATTTTCAGTTCGGCAGTTATCCCTCGTTCCGAATAGCACGTCGACCCGGACTTTGCCTATGGGCTCACACAAAATGCCTGGTACAATGCCATGGAAAGTTGTTCTCGTAGCTTGGAGCATGTTCTCCGAGATGCCTAACTTGCGCATCGTATCCGCATACATGATGTTAGTGTTGCTGCCATTATCAATCAACACCTTGGAGAACCTCACGTTGATGTTTGGTCCAATGAATGTCGGATCTAGCACTAGCACGTATGAACCTGGGCTCAGCATAAGTTTAGGATGATCTTTGATGTTCCAGGTGATTTCCTGGTCCGACCAAGGCATGTACCTCGTCACCGCTGGCATGACCGCATTGACCTCCATATGTCGGCGCTGCAAGCTCTTTCTATCTGTTTCCTCAGTCGTGAACACACAATAACTCTGATGATGTTCCCTGTACTCATTCCTTCCCTCGTTTTCGGGGTAGCTCTGATCCGGTTGTTGCTGATTTTCCACCTGATGCACTGCATCCCTTCTTTCATTGTTGTCATACCTCGGTGGAGGGGGAAGCAACATTAGTTGCTGTGTGTTCGCTCCGGAAAGCAATTGCTGCCGGGATAACTCCTACCGAGGTTGATCGTTCCGGGGTGACTGAGCATTCCCCGAGCCACCTTGCTCTATCTTTCGCATCCACTCACATTGCCTCGTCGTGTGACCCGCCGGGCTATTCGGATTTGGCGTGTGAAATTTACACGGCTGGTCCAGCATCGACTCATAGGTATACCTCGGACGGTCTTTCTTTTCCTGCCATTGTTTCTTCTGCTCCGGAGTCAATGTTTTCTTGCCATCATTTCTTGGAGTCCATTGCCCTCCATTTCTCTGGCGTTGGTTACTTCCTCCTCCGGGTTGATCTTGGTTCACTGCTGCAACTTGTTGCGAGCCATAGCGATGGTCCGGTCTGTCATCTCTCCTTTTTCCTCTGTAATCGTTCCTCCGGGACGACCCGGCTCCGTCTCTCTGATAGTATTCCTTGTTTGAATCGTTTGACGGGAGCCTAGGTTGAGTCGGATCGCCCAAAGCATAGAAATCAGCAATCCCGATCATCTCGCCAACAGAATCGGCATTTTCCTTGCGATTTCATCCACAGCCATTGTCAGATTCGCACCCTTGCACAAACCACGCTATGTCCTGCGACTCTATGACGCCTCACACGAAGTTTCTTATAGTACACCACCGGTTAAGAATTCACGATCCGTCTTGTTGGGTCTTTGCTTGCACATTGCGAGTCTGCGGTTTATTCGCCTCGTACGACGAGAAGTTGCTGATAAACATTTCTTCAAAATCTATCCAGCAGTTGATGCTTCCGGTGGCAAGTTATTCAGCCATACTCTGGCGGGCCTTCCAACATCCGGGGCACGAACGCATGCAGCCATCTCAAGTTGCCAGTTGCAATTTTCACCGCCGTAGCATAGTTTATCAATCAATCCTCCGGCTTGGTACTGCCGTCATACGTCTTCATGCCCCTGGGTAACTGGAAGTTTGGTACCGGAGGTTCCTTCATGATCCGTGGTCCAAAGCACGCTGGACCCGGAGGACCTTGACATTCGATCTGTTCTGACCTATACAGGCGATCCAGATTTAACCTGGCGTCATCCGGCATCAAATCCCTGCTCCCCAACCTAGACCCTATCACATGATAGTCCGGTCTGGGGTACCCTGCGTTCACCATCTCCAAATTACCGTCATTGTATCGGTTTTGCTCTCGTTGCATGTCTTTCTGCTGCATACCTCAAACGGTGCTTTGCTCTTGCCTCGGAATATTCCGCTGCTGCGGTTGTCCTGCTCCTGCGGAGTTGCGCTGTCCGGCATTGCCGTTGGCAGTGTCCCCTTGACCGACATTGCCTTGGTTGCGATTACCTCGGCCAGCTTCACCTCGGCTCACACTCCGTCGATCATCACCTTTCGGCATCTCTTTTTCTTTTCCCGCACGCGTTGGGTCGTACGGGACGATCTGTTTGTTCCGTCTGGCCGAGGTTACTACCTCTTCTCTCCTTGGACCGCCATGAGGCGATGATGCGGCTCTAGCGGATTTCTCCGGGTTACCCACCACCAGATGGATGATCTTGGAAGCCCCAGCTCTCTCCGGGTTAGCTCTCAGCAGCTCCTCGGTCTGCCTGTTTGCGATCCGAACCAGCTCGTTAACCCGGTCTTGCTGTCTTTGACAGGCCTCACCCGTCACACCCTCTAGCTCGGATGCAGCGGCATCTGCTGCTCTGAGGTTCTTCGCCGGGTACTATACCTCGGCAACCCCACAGACAGATAGTTTTCCGACCCTTCTGCTCCATCATCACCTTCTCTGTTCATCTCACTTATGAGATTTTTCCCTTTTACCCTTACTGCATCAACCTTGTTTGCCTTCACAGACTTTTCAGCGTCATGTTCAAGATCGCTGAGCCGCGGCTATTTTCTTTGCGCCTTCCAGTATCTTTTGCCGAGTTTCCTCTAGCTCGGCCTGTGCCTGAGCCGGATCTACCACCGCCGCTACCGGGTTAGCCAAGCTATCCATAGCTTCCCTCAGTACATTCTCATGCCTCTCTAGTGGAGGTCCTCTACCTTTCCTTGGTGCCTTAGGTGTTACCTTCGGTCAGTGCGGATCTTGCTTGCGCTTCGCCTGGCGCAGCCATCATCACCTCCGCATGGTCCGGAGCGAGCGACGTCTACGCCTCGTGAGCCAAAGAGGGGTGGTTCCCCTGACGACGACATGACGCGGATGGACGACGAGACGCCCACCGCAACGTAAACCTTGCGCGCCATAACTTCATGAACAGGTTCAGGCTGAAGTGGGCGCGGCTAAAGCAACCAGCGTTGTCACGACGAAATCCAACGCTCCAAAGCGCTGAACGAGCCCGAGACGGCGCGCCACGGTGCCGATGAAGTTTCCGTCCGGATCTTCACCTGCTAGCGCCGCTAGCCACAGTGGGCGCCAACTGTCGTGGTGGTGTCACGGCAGATGCCATGGATAGGCTAAAGGTGGGGACTAATCTGCGCTCGGGGAATCCAGGGAGGGATAGTAGAGTGATTCTCTACACAGAAGTTTGTATTGCAATATCTCCAAGATTACAAGTGCTCCTTGAGCTGTATTGGCGAGAGGAGGAAGAAGGGGCTCTCTTACTCTTGCCTACTATCTAGCCCAAGAACCCTAGATCTACTAGTGCTCAACCAACTAGAATTTTGCCAACCCCCTCTACCAGAACCCCTACCCCCCTTATATAGAGGTGGTTCGGTCCTGGCCTAGGGCATACGTGGAGGCATATTCCTAAGAATATGCCCTCCCAAAGTAGTAACCCGGCAGGTGCTTTTCCCCAGCGTCACACTTGCTTTATCAACGTAGCCCGGCGTGAGCGTCGTCACCTTGTTTACCACGATCCGTGGTCCTGACCTTGCTTTATTCGCTCATCCAGTACGTACCGGACCTTCTTTTTTGACCAGAGAGATTCCTTCCTTCTCCTAGAAGCTAAGCGAGGATCCGGATCACTGTAGATCCGGCCACACCTGTTCCTGCATATAAGTTAGACAAGCATTTCTGACTTACTCCTTAAGTCGGATGAGACAATGTTAGGCGACCCCCCTGGTCCGGGTTACTCCTTGATCCGGCCTGCCTTGAGGTGACTCGGCCAGCATCAGCTTTGACCTTGTCGAACCTCGGCTGACTCGGCCCTTATACCCCGGAGTGACCCTACCCGGGAGTATCCCCCAACACAATGACTCTGTTGGATCCATATGTGGTTTATTAAAAGAACAAACATGCAATGACTCTGGTGGATCCATATGTGGTTTGTGAAAAGAACACACATGCAATGACTCTAGTTGGTCCATATGGTTTATGAGAAGAACACACATGCAATGAACTCTAGTGGATCCATGTGGTTTATGACAATAACACACATCCAATGACTCTAGTTGTGGTTTATGAAAAGAACACACATGCAATGACACTGGTGGATCCATGTGATTTATAAAAAGAACACACATGTAGTGACACTAGTGGATCCATGTGGTTTATGAAAAGAACAGACATGCAATGTGTAGCACCCCAATAAAACCACTTCTAGAAAATCACGTGTTGTTTTTATTTTTGTGCATCATCATGACCGCATGCTCATGTCATCATGCCACATTGCATTTGAGCATTGTCATGTCATCATGCATGGTTTGCCAAAAACTATTTTCAAAAGCCATATTTTGTTTTCTACATCATCCTCCTTCTTATTTCGAAGTATAAACCCTAGGTATTCCTGTATATTTTCGTTTGCCCAAAAATAAATTGCAAAAGTGTTTTAAAATAATAACCAAAAATTTATATTATTTTTGGGAGGTAGCCAGCCAGCCCAACCGGCCACCTCCATCCTAAAACTACCAAACTCTAGTTCTATCGTAGAACTAACCCTATCCCACCTACTCCCTCACCCTGCTGCCGCCACTTCCTAGCTTCACGCAATGCGCGGCACACCGTAATCAGCACCTTACTTGCCCACTGGTGACACGCCTGGTGGCACCGACGCAACCCCAGCCCTGCTCTGCTCGCGCTCGACCCACCCTCTACCGATCGGACCGCAGGGTCACCAACCCCCACGGTCAACCCAACGCGTGACCCCGACCATGCTTTTCCCCACGCATCGGGATCCCCCACTCCCCTCGCATCGTTCTTCCTCTCTGCATCCTGCTGCCGCCTCTGGTGCCCTGCGTCTGAGGCCGCTCCCTTGCAGGCCCTCCTCTGCTGGGGCTCGACCTGGCGCCGCCCACGACCTCTCTCTCCTCAAGCCTGCGTCTCGCCACCAACCGCCGCCTCCATTCATGAGCTCCCCCATCTTCCACCGCGGTCGACCCAGCCAGCGAGCTCCTCTGCTTCGACCCCGGCTTCCGCCTCGTTCGTTGCCGCCCTTCTCTCTGGCCCACATGGCGCCGCCATGGTTCGTGCGAGGCCAAGCGTCCTCCTCACCGTGGCTCCTGCTCCACACGACACCGCCCTCGGCCGCATCTCCGTCGAGCGCCTCTCCGACCGTCTGCTCATCCTTCCTCTACCCCGGCCCCGTCGCCTTCCCCGACCACCTCCCCCCGGCCCCGTCGCTGCGACTCTGGCCATCGTCAGGGGCGTGCCCCGCTGCTGCCTTACTGCCCTGCCTCTAGGCACGCGCCTTCCTCGCTGCAGCGCTCGAGCCCATGCACTGCCGCAGACGGTCCTCTGCTCGCCTTCCTCTTTCACATGCCCCTGCCACATGCTCTCTGTTGAAGGTGCAGGCCAGATGGTACGGTCAGTTTGGTGGTGATGTTCTATTGCTAACCAAGGCCCTCCTCTCTAACTCCCAAGCACGTGTGCAAACGGCCGTGTCGCGGATTCTGCCTGGCTGATGCGTCCCCGGGGCGATTCCTTTTGCTCCCTGTACCCGCGTCGGTGAGGTGAAGATGCAATATGGTGATCGTGGGAAGATGGTACGATACCACCCGAAGACCGCCAAGTTCGGCATCGACACCCAAGAACTCTGACAAGGAAGCCAAGGTCTCCATAAAGAACGCATGGTCTCCTTCATGGAAAACCGAGGTCCCCGAAGCCTGATCCGAAGTCGGGAACCGGAGGCTTGAAGACGAACCCACAACCCTCGATACACCAAGATCGCCACCCTGAAGACCGATCTCGCCGAGACCAAACCCGAACACTCGTCGAATCCCGATGTGTGATCCCCTTTTCTGATACCCCTATTTTTATAATATATGATATCAACTTGTTGCATTTAATTGTCCATGTCGCATACATATTGCGGGGTTTGGGGGCATTATGCTGATTCACTCATAATTAAATATGGAGGCTATATGCGGGCTATTCTAGTCTTATATTGTCTTCATTTAAATTTGTGTAACAAACTGATGCCATGTTTTGCCTTGTTAATGCAACATTTAATTGCGCGGTACCTAAACAACTTGAACCTTCTAATTAATTGTCGGGACCCCGGTTCCGCTTAATATTGCCTAATTGCATCGCACCTTTGCCATGTCATGCATCATACATGCATCATGCCCGATCTTCTGCCGTAGTATTAAGTAGTGCATACGGTGTTTCTTTTAGTGCTTTGCTTTTTCGCGGATTAGGCCATTGAGTGGATGCGAGTATCGACAAGTTCTTCGGATAATATGTCTCCGACAGTGCTTCTCAGGTGAGCATTCTCCCCCTTTCTACCTATTTTGCATTTATAGTCTTTACTTCCTCCTGTTGATCTATTGATATCCATGTTGTGTTGCTATAGTTTTCATACCATTTATATCCCCTAGAACCTATATTGCCTTGGACACATCCTATTGCATGTTGATTGATAGTCAGTTGGCCTTGCGAGTCGTAGTTGCTTGCTCAGGTGTTCCTTCGTGTCATTGTTGTTCCACCGTTGTTGGAAGGTTGGCACATGCTTATTGGTGGAGATGATCATGACTTTAATTACAACTTGATATTAAAATGCTGGGAATAGACATAATTAATGCAGAGGCACTGGTGGGCAATAGCTAATATTTGGTTCTTCCACGCTCACTTGTGTCCCGTAGGCCCCGAGTACTTGATATGTGTTTCTTGACTATTCGCACTATCCACATACGGGAGACTCTATGAATCCCCCTTTGCCTGATCTTGATTCACACTTTATTTCTTGGGGCCACAAACTAGTTTGGGGATTTATTACTATCCTGTACTTATTTCATGCTTTACTGCTTTATTTACGATTGTGCGTGGAGCACCTATACTGTTTTGGATCGCGGCACGATTTCGCGGTATCGACAAGCCCAGTCACACTTTTGGGTTCCCAGTCGTTTACAACCGTTCTCGCAAACCCTGGGTCCGTTCTGGAGCCGGCCAACTTCATTGCGGGTAGCTTAGTGGGGTGGCCCCCTAAAATAATTTATGAATCATGTGAATGCATTGTCGTGAGGCCTCATTGCTTTTTATTTGGTTCTTCCCGAGGTTGATCGTGTGTGTGTTGCTATTTGTGCACCCCTGCAGGGTAAAGCTTTATGAAAGCCATGTCCACGATTATGGACGACTTGGAGCACAGTATCTCGATCATAGACAACTATAACTAAAGTATTGCTATAAATTTGACTTTAACATGTCTAGTAATTAGTTTGACTACAACGGAATGAGTAAATAAAAGTGCCAACAACTGCTAGAGTTGGGATGTCTCATGCTAATTGTATCTTACTAGTAAGTATTGTAACTACAATGGAATGGTTAATTAAACCTGACCACTGCTTATGCTATCAGGATGACTCGTGCTATCTATATCTGACTAGTAAGTGATGCAACTATAACGGAATGAATAAAACTGCCAATTGTTTGAGTTCCTCGGTTTGACTTCCTCGTGTGGTCTCGAGGGGGAAATACCAGGATGGGTAAGTTTTGGTGTTACTATCAGGTTGGATCCGAATAGGTCTTTCTTATCCCTCTCTAATAGCCGACAGTTGAATCGAGTCTCTATAGATTGTTTAGTGTATGTTGTGCTGCCACTTCAGTCCACCATACCTATGTACAAGACCACGAATTCTAGACTCGCCGTGTACTGGCCTCAATACTGACCGCTCCCTTTTTCCTTTGCCCTTTGTCAGCACCCCTTTTGTTTTAGCAGCTATGAAATCGACGTCGTTAGCAGGGTTACCCTTCCGTCTTGGCCTGGGCAGGGTTATGGACGCCATTGGTTATTCTTTATGGCTCTTAGCCCAATTTGCATCTTATCCGTACTCGGATGTTGTATCGTTTTCAAGGTGATTTGGATCTTTGTATTGTATATTGGTATTCTTGGCTCATGGAGTCGTTTGTTGTATATAAATGTTTTGTGGGTTCCAGCGTGGACTAATGTGTAATGATATTACTTCATTTTCCACCCGCACGCAAGTGCCTGATGGGCATCTTGGAATCGTTTCTATGCGGGTTTGGCAGGAATCGCTAAAATCTGCATAGCGCCGATTCGAGGGTGTTACACAATGACTCTGGTGGATCCATATATAATTTATTAAAAGAACACACATGCAATGACAATGGTGGATCCATTTGTGGTTAATAAAAAGAACACACATGCAATAACACTAGTGGATCCATATGTGGTTTCTGAAAAAAGAACACACATTCAGTGACGCTGGTGGCTCCATGTGTGGTTTGTGAAAAGAACAGACATGCCATGACTCTGGTGGATCCATGTAGTTTATGAACACAACAGACATGCAATGACTCTGGTGGATCCATATGTGGTTTATGAAAAGAACAGACATGCAATGACTCTAGTGGATCCATATGTGGTTTGTGAAAAGAACACACATGCAATGACTCTAGTTGATCCATGTGGTTTATCAGAAGAACACACATGCAATGAACTCTAGTGGATCCATGTGGTTTATGACTATAACACACATCCAATGACTCTGGTTGTTGTTTATGAAAAGAACACACATGCAATGACAGTTCTGGATCCATATGTGGTTTATGAAAAGAAAACACATGCAATGACTCTGGTGGATCCATGTGGTTTATCAAAAGAACAGACATACAATGACTCTAGTGGATCGATATGTGGTTTATGAGAAGAACACACATGCAATGAACTCTAGTGGAGCCATATGTGGTTTGTGAAAACAACACACATGTAATGACTCTAGTGGATCCATATGTGGTTTGTTAAAAGAACATACATGCAATGACACTGGTGAATCCATGTGTGCTTTGTGAAAATAACACACATGCAATGACTCTAGTGGATCCATGTGGTTTATGAAAATAACAGACATGCAATGACTCTAGTTGTGGTTTATGAAAAGAATAAACATGCAATGACACTGGTGGATCCATATGTGGTTTGTGAAAAGAACACACATGCAATGAATCTAGTTGATCCATGTGGTCTATGAGAAGAACACACATGCAATGAACTCTAGTGGATCCATGTGGTTTATGACAATAACACACATCCAATGACTCTAGTTGTGGTTTATGAAAAGAACACACATGCAATGACACTGGTGGATCAATGTGGTTTATGAAAAGAACAGACTTGCAATGACAATGGTGGATCCATATGTGGTTTATGAGAAAAAACACATGCAATGAACTCTAGTGGATCCATATGTGGTTTGTGAAAAGAACACATATGAAATGAATCTGGTGGATCCATTTGTGGATTGCAAAAAGAACAGACATGCAATGACTCTGGTGGATCCATATGGTTTATGAAAAGAAAAGACATGCAATGACTCTAGTGGATCCATATGTGGTTTATGAAAATAACAGACATGCAATGACTCTGTGGATCCATATGTGGTTTTTGAAAAGAACACACATGCAATGACTCTAGTTGATCCATGTCGTTTATTAGAAGAACACACATGCCATGAAATCTAGTGGACCCATGTGGTTTATGACAATAACACACATCCAATGACTATAGTTGTGGTTTATGCAAAGAACACACATGCAATGACACTGGTGGATCCATATGTGGTTTATGAAAAGAACAGACATGCAATGACTCTGGTGGATCCATATGTGGTTTGTGATAAGAACACACATGCAATTAACTCTAGTGGATCCATATGTGGTTTGTGAAAACAACACACATGTAATGATTCTAGTGGATCCATATGTGGTTTGCGAAAAGAACAGACATGCAATGACATGGGTGGATCCATGTGTGGGTTCTGAAAAGAACACACATAAAATGACTCTGGTGGATCCATGTGTGGATTGTGAAAAGAACAGACATGCAATGACTCTGGTGGATCCATGTGGTTTATGAAAATAACAAACATGCAATGACTCTGGTGGATCCATATGTGGTTTATGAAAATAACAAACATGCAATGACTTTGGTGGATCCATATGTGGTTTGTGAGAAGAACACACACGCAATGACTCTAGTTGATCCATGTGGTTTGTGGCGACCCTAGATTTTTCACCCGAGATTACCTAATTATGCAAACTACCACGATCCCATGATCAGTGCATCGTGGAGCATAACCAACATGATATCAAAGTACACAGATCCATTACAGTACGATACAATAAGTCTTACAATAATAGTCTTACAACTTTGCCTCCATGGGCACAATAGCTTATAGCAGCGGTACTAATTAATGCGGAGGACCCGAGTCAAGCCATAGCCCAACAGGTGCCTGACTCGGAGAAACGCCCTAGTTCGCGAAGTCGTCATTGTACCCTCCATTGTCCTCTTCATCCTGCTCATAGTCTGACCAAGTTGATAGCCAGGGAACATTGCCAATGAGTACTTTGAATGTACTCGCAAACCACCATACGAAGAAGAACAAAGAGTATGCAATATGGCTTTGGATAGGATGGCTCCAAGGAAGCTATTTGCGTAATCTCTTAGAGATATACTTTCAATCCTACCACTTATTGTTCGCAAAACCTTTTTAGGGTAAAAGTAGTTAGTAAAACTTGAAATACTAGGCTAGGGTCAACTCTGTTATTCACTTCCACTGTGGTCATCCCATGACCAATACCTCAACTAGGTCCGACCATCCCATGGCTAGGTTGTACACTTTACCCACAAAATCCGATACATCTGCCACGAACTGTCGCAGATCATCATACATCAGTATGCGGGTTTCGGATAACCGGACAAGACCTTCGGTATAATCCCCTCTTAACACCAGCACCTACCCTATGGGTGTTATTCCCCTCAAAACCGGGACGTCGGGTGAGGACCAACCGGAGCGCTTTTTCCACTTCTCGAGTGTGCGCTTTCAATGAGGGGCCCATAGTAACGCGTGCAGGCCTGCCAACCCTTCATTCCTTCTCCAAGTCGATGTCCCACATGGACCTTTATCGGAGAAGTCCCACCCTCCAGGGATCCCCGATCCCCTGTAGTAGTTGTGAGGCACTTGTATCAGAGAGAACCACTTTCGGGTCAAGCCTCTTCCCATATAGGGATAGTGTGGTTGCATGGGGTTAAGTTGTTATAGCTAGACTGCAAAGAACCGGGTGCATTTTCGAAAACAGTTTTTCCTTCATCTTCAACTTTGGTGCCTTCACCAGTGGCATGAATACCAAAACATTTTAAAAGCTCCTCGACAAGTCCCACTTGCCTAGGGTTTCTATCAATTTTTTTTTATAAAACCATCCCTGCCTTCGGGTTCCCAACCTAGAATTTTTGTTAGGCTAAACCGGGGTTTCCAAGGGGTTGTGGTATATTAGACCACCTTAAAGACTAGGGTAGGAGTAGGTAATCCAAAGGGGAGTACTTAGACAGTACCATAGGCATAAGTTTGGTGGAGCCAAACTAATACCATAATAATAATATACCGAGTAAAACCAATGCAGTAGTAGAGTAACTAAAACAGAGTGCATGAAAATAAAGATGGGACAAGTCTCATGACTAGCTTATTCTTGGTCTTGTTCCTCAAAACCTTCCCAAGTACCTTCCTCAAACTCGTCCTCGTTCGTATCTATCGTCGAAAAGAAAAGGAAATAATAATCAAACCACTATCCCGAACATCACTCAAGGCACAAACATTGCAATCATTACAGATCAATTGCACAACCGAACCAAACCAACCAAACACCAATAGCTACTGATCCTAGCAGTACAAGGCCATTGGAAACAAATCAAAAAGGTTTGATTAAACAAATTTGGGGATTTTAGTGATCAAGACTAGATTAGCACTCAAGAAGATTTTTCGACCAAGACTTGTTGGTGGAAAGTGATCACAACACACATAACTGAGTAGCTATAGAAAATACCAAGCTAACCCCACTGGTTTCACCTTTTTAACAAAAAGGAGTGATTTTTAATAAATAAAATACTAAAAACATAGCAGAAACTAGTACTAAAATCCCCAGGGCGGAATTACAGAGCCAAAAATTAAGCCCTTCCAGGAATAAGTAGTACTATCAGAGGCCTAACTCTAGGAGTTGATTTCATCCCAAAATTAGCTTCACAACAACCTCTAGAAAATAAACAAGAACCCTCTATTCATTACTTGCAAAATTAAGAACAGTGGCTTCACACATCCAAAATGGATGATTCCACAGTAGGAAATTGCACAGGCAATGTCTGGAACTTGGTTTCACAATTTTCTGAGCTCTAGAAATGAAAATATTGATTTAATACTCTAAACAAACACTATTTACCATAGAAATTCTCAGTAAAAATATAGACAAGCTTTAGACTAGCTACCAGGGACATGCAAAAGGTAAATACTAGGGTTATTCTACAAAATTTGAATCAAGCCAGAACACTACACATATTTTATTTGGTGGAATTAAAGCTACAGAACAATTTTCTGGGAATTAAAATGACCCAAAAGAAAAGGAAAAGGGCAGTGCAGAGGCTGGGTCGTGGCCACCTTCTGGGCCGCAGCCAGACACGATGGCCTACACGGGAGGGCTGGGGATTCAAATCCCGCAGCAGGGCCTGCGTGTCATCAGCACAGGGGGGTGAAGCGGTACCGGGTGATGCTGGCCATTGGATTAAAAGACAGATCGACGGCTAGCAGCTCGTCTTCCTCTAGGGACAGAACGCCGATGAGCAAACCCTAGCTCGACCATGCTGGGGCTCGGGGTGGCTCACCTAGGGGCGGAGAGGGGTCGATGACGGTGGCATTGGAGGCGGTCGTTGATGCGGATCTGAATAAGGGCGGTAGAGGCGATTTTTGGCTGCGGGCGATGTCGGGGACGTCCTCGGCTCCTCGGTGTCCATGGTGTCCTCGCGGCTCCGTGGATCCTGGTCAAGAGGGAAGGAGAGGGAGCGGTTAGACGCGGTGTGGGGAAGGGATTAGAGTGAGGGTAGGGCAGAGAGGTGGGCGGCGACAACCACCTAGACCGTGCTCGACGGTGCCGCGTCGGTGCGGTGGTGGCGAGAGCAGCAGGGGGCCGAGCGGGCTCGGCTCCTATCTGTGGGTGGAGTAGGGTGGCAGAGAGGGAAATGAGGTGGGTGCGCGGAGGCTGGGGTGGCCTGGGGCTTTAAGGCCAGTGGGGTGCACCCACGGTGCACCGGGTGTAGGAGAGGGTGGTGAGAGAGAGAGCGGCCTGGGAGTGGCTGGGAGCGGCGGCAGGGTCCGCGTCTGCGAGGAAGGGCTGCTGCGAGCGTCTGGTCACGTCGCTGGCCTCGGGAGCACACGCGGCAGAGAGCGAGGTGGTGCACGCGAGGTGCTCGCGTGCTGTCACGCGTGACAGGTCGCGAGGCAGTGGCTGCAGCACGGTGCTAGGGGATGGGTAGGGCGAACAGTAGGGTGGGGGAGTGGTCATGTTGGGGCAGAGGGCAGCGTCGAAACATACCGGGCGAGCGAGGGAGCAGCATGGCACGTGCTGCCGACGTGGCCGGCGCAGGTTGGGGGTGGTCGGGGCTGCGGGTGAGAGAGTGGAGAGGTGCAGTAGGGTGGCGGGGCTATCTTCTGTCCACCGCGCGATTTTTGCACCGAGAGAAGGAAGAGAGGGAGCGGGGCCAGGGGTGATCTGCTGAGGTGGACGCCGGCGGTTGGGGTGGCTGGGTGCGCGCGAGAGAGAGAGGGAGGGGTGGAGGGAGTGCCTGGGGAGTTGGGGCTGTCCGAGGTGGGGCCAGATGGGACAGGAGGGAGGGATAAGCTGCTGATTTTCGAGGTGGGAAAGATCTTGCAATGACCTCACTTGTCTCTCCTCTTTGTAGTGTGCCAGCACGTGCGTGCGACCTGGTGTGTGCAAGGTGGTAGACGGGGTGGTGCTACATCGTGCCAAGGCCAGGGAGAGGGTGTGGCACGGGCAGGGAAGAGGGAGAGGGTTTTGGGGTGATCTAGAGTAGTGTTGATGAGGTGGCCACTTTGGGGGCTTGCCATTTCGGGCTAGGGCCACCAATGGCAGAGGGAGAGGTATAGTGTGGTAGAGGGTGACTTAGTGATCATGTTTAGGCCTTGGTTGATCCTTGGATCACAGCCAGATGCTCACAAGGGCCAACCAAACTTGGGGCAAAATAAGGGGGTCATTCCCTAAGTGACAACTAGGGAGATAAGAACTCACATGCAAGAGGCTAGGGCTTGTGGTTTTACCAGGACTAAGGAGTGGTTCTCATGTACTAGTAGCATAGTACCACTTGGTACTCTTGCATGGTAGAAAGGGTGAAGGATTTAATCAAACCATGGCTCCAAAGTTGGAAGAAAATTAGTTTTCCATGACTTAGCCACTTTATGGGTTGGTGGGGGGGACTAACTAATGCGACCCTTGTGGTCAGGCAAGCATGTAGACTAGCAAACAATACTACCAAAACAACACAAGTGATCAAACAATTCTAAATAAGCTAGGCATATAAGCACACAAGTAGAAAAGTTTTATTTCCCCCTACTTTCTAGCTTTCCAACCCTCAACAAACATGGATGGAGAAAAATGGGATGTTACAGACCTTCCCCCTTAAAAGAATCTCGTCCCGAGATTCGCTGGTTTTGCTGACAGGAGATGGGGAAATTCCTTCTGGAGAAAATCCTCTCGTTCCCATGTGGCTTCGTCTTCCGTATGGTTGCTCCACTGAACCTTGTAGAAGTTAATGTTCCGACGCCTGGTGAGCCTATTGGCTTTCTCTAGGATTTTGACAGGCACCTCACGATAGATTAGATCACGGTTGAGGTCAATGGCTTGGTAGTCAATCTCCTGGAACGTTTTGGGCTTGTTGGGTGTCTGGAGGCACTTCCGGAGTTGGGACACATGAAAGATGTTATGGAACTCTGCCAATTCCTTGGGTAGTTCTAGCTGGTAGGATACTCTTCCTCGTTGAGCGAGGATCTTGAAGGGCCCAATGTACCTGGGGGAGAGCTTCCCTTTTTCATGAAACCTCTGCATTGCCTTGAGAGGGGAGACACGGAGATACGCGAAGTCTCCCTTATTGAAACTCACTTCTCGGTGTTTGGTGTCGGCATAGCTTTTCTGACGAGATTGGGCAGCCCTCAGGCGATCACAGGCTAGCTGTACTTGCTCTTCTGCTGCCTTGATCACATCAGGGCCGAAGATTTGGCTCTCTCCGGTCTCAGTCCAGTTTAGGTGGGTTCTACACTTCCTTCCGTAGAGGATCTGAAAGGTCCATCTTCAAACTGTCTTGGTAGCTGTTATTGTAGGAGAATTCCGCGAATGTCAGACAGTCCGCCCACTTAGCTCTATAGGCTAGAACACAGGAACGGAGCATATCCTCCAGGACTTGATTGACTCTCTCGGTCTGTCCTCCGGTCTGTGGGTGATAGGCGGTGCTAAAGGATAGAGTGGTGCCTAAGGCCTCATGTAGCTTGCCCCAGAAACGGGAGGTGAATTGCGGTCCTCTATCCGACATGATTTCCTTAGGGACACCATGGAGACTGATGATACGGGAGATATACAATTCTGCTAACTTCTTTCCATTAAAGGTTGTCTTCACAGGGATGAAATGGGCGACCTTGGATAGGTAGTCGACTATAACCCAAATTGAGTCGTGACCTCTGCTTGAGGTAGGTAATCCTGTGATAAAGTCCATCCCAACCTTTTCCCATTTCCACTCCGGAATCTTCATGGGTTGTAGCAATCCAGCGGGTCGCTGGTGCTCAGCTTTGACTCTCTGGCATATATCGCACTTAGCTACGAACAAAGCGATCTCGCGCTTCATTCCATGCCACCAGAATCATTCCTTTAGGTCTTGATACATCTTGGTGCTACCGGGGTGGATGGAGTAGAGGGTCTCGTGGGCTTCCTTCATAAGCATCTGTTTTAAGTCATGGTCGCTGGTACGCAGATGCGCCCTTTGTACCATAGTACACCCATGCCATCAATTTTAAATCCGGGGACAGCTTCTCTCTCTACTCTTCTTTTAATGCCTTCAATACTTCTTTGATCTTTCTGAGCCTCCTTGATTTGGTCTAAGAGGTCGGCTTTAGTTCTAGATGGGCTAAGAATCCATGGTTGACTATCTCAAGTCCAAACCTTTCTAGTTCTTGACTTAGTTCTGGTTATTCTTTCAAGATCCTAGCATTCAGGGAACTTGGTTCCCGACTAAGGGCGTCGGCTACGACATTAGCCTTGCCCAGGTGATAGTGAATGCCAAGATTGTAGTCCTTTATCAGCTCAATCCATCTTCGATGCCTCATGTTCAACTCTTTTTTCGTGAAGATGTATTCAGACTCTTGTGATCTGTGTAGATCTCGCAGCGATTCCCCATCAGATAGTGGCGCCAGGTCTTAAGTCCATGAACCACTGCTGCGAGCTCTAGGTCATGGGTGGGGTAGTTCATCTCATGAGGCTTTAGCTGTGTAGATAGATAGGCGATGACCTTGCCTTCCTGCATCAGCACACTTCCGAGTCCTAACTTGGAGGCGTCGCAGTAAACTTGAAGGTCTTGGTGATATCTGGCATGGTTAGAACGTGTGGCGCCCCGCAAAAAACCACTACTAGAAAATCGCGTTGTTTTTGTGCATTGCATCATCATGACTGCATGCTCATGTCATCATGCCACATTGCATTTGAGCATCGTCATCATCTTGCATGGTTTGTTTAAAAACTATTCTCGAAAATCTGTTTTTGTCTTCTAAACGCTCCGTCTTTATTCAAACACAAACACAGGTCTCCGAATATTTTGTTTTGTCTACCCACGGTTTGAAAGCCCGTTTAAATAAATAAAATTTTAAATTGTTTTAGGAGGCACCATGCCAAAAGCCCAGCTGGCCACCTCCAGATAAAATCCTAGCTACCCCAAATCTTTTCCTACCTAATCCTAATCTACCCATCCCCAGCCACATCACCCCGACCAATCACCACCCGCCACCTCACCACTTCCTCCACCCCATCCACTCCTAACCTTCCACCTCACCCCAACCCCCTCCACCCCTTCACACAGCCCCCACCTCTCTCACCCCACTCCCCATCTCCATCACGCCACCAACCTGATCCTGCCTCTCTCCCTGGACCCACCCGACCGACCGCACCATCCCCCGCCTGGACACGCCATGCCCCGATTCCCGAGCCACCCCACCTACCGCGCCTGGCCCACCTGTCTCCCCTCCCCGTCCCTGGTCCTCTCCTCGACCCCGCGTGGCCAGCCCTGCGCCCGCCCCCCTCTCGCCTCTCCCTTCTCCGCCATGGCCCCCTCCTCCTCCAAGCCACCGCGCCGCCACGGCCCCGTCGCTCGCCGGCCTCCCGCGCATCCTCGGGCCACGACCCCGCCGCCGGCCGGACCCCCGAGCCCCCGTCCTCTGTCCACCGCCGTCGGTGCCTCCTCCCCGGCCTCGGCCATCCTCGTCCTCTCCTGGTCCCACGGCCCTCCCGTCGAGCTCCTCTCCACCGCTCCCTTGCCAGTCGCCGCGTCGACCCCCTGCGCCGACCCAGCTCCACCGAGCGCCTCCCCGGGCAGAGCACGGCTCCAGCCGCCATCCTCGTGCCCGCCCCGTCCCAGCTCACCGGAGGCCGCCTCCACCGTCGCTCCTGGTCGCCTCCCCGAGCAAGATAAGATAGCGCGTCGCCGCCGATGCTCTCTCTGCCACAGCTTGAGCCGAGCGATGTGGCCTCTGTCGCCCTAGCTCGTCCCCAAACTCGCTGGCCGCCATGCCGCCTCTGTGACCCCCTCCTGCTGCGTCCCCTCCACCACCTTGTTCGTTGTCGGCCCGGACCCCAGTGTTCGTCTTCCCGGCCACGCGTCTCCTGGTTTTTGCCGCCTCCCGAGCTCCTCATGTCGGCTTGTTGCAGCGAGCTCGGCCACCTGTGCGCGTGCATCCTCCTTGTGGTAGTCACCAAGATACCTCACTTCTAGTCTTGTTAAGAGGGTATGTCTAGTGGTGGCGTTTAGGTGCTGAGTTGGTGGGTGTGGAGACAACAAGACCGCCAAGATCTTCCGTCGACCGACGTTGAGTTGAACCGAATAGGGCGCCACTCGAAGACCATCGAGGTTTGAAGATGAACCCGAGGAAATTCTAGGAAGATCGACAAGGACTACTTCATGGAACCCGGACTCCTGGAACACCAAGACCTACCTCATGGATCCGATGTCCCAAGACCCCAATTTCGAAGACCGATCCCGGCGTCTGAACCCGAACCCCCCGAAACCAAGAACTTCGCCGACGCCAATGTGTGACCCCTCCGAGCCCCATGTTCGCCGAACCCCAAAGTGTGACCCTCTTTTCCGTGACCTATATTTTATAAATAATATTACTTGTTGCATATAAAATTGCCATGCTTGCATACATATTGTCATGTGGGTTGGGGGCCTTATGCCGATTCACCTTATAATTAAATATGGAGTCCATATGCCGACGAATCTAGTCTTATATGGGCTCTATTTAAAATTGTGTATCAAACCGATGCTATGTTTTGCCATGTTAAGACAACATTTAAAATGTGGGGTATCTAAACAACATGAACCTAGTAAATAATTATCGGGACCCCGGTTCCGTTAAATATTGCCTAATCGCATCGCATCCTTGCCATGTCATACATCATACATGCATCATGCCCGATCTTTTGCCGTAGTATTAAATAGTGCATCCGGTGTTTTCTCTAGTGCTTTGCTTCTTCACGGACTAGGCCGATGAGTTGATGCGAGTGTCGACCCGATCTTCGGATGAACCTTCGGCCATGTTTTCAGGCGAGCACCTCCCCCTTTCTACCTATCTTACTTTTATAGTATTTATTCCCCCCTGTTGATCTATTGCTATCTGTGTTGCGATGCTCTAGTTTTCGTACCCGTGATATCCCTCGCAGCCTTATATTGCCTTGGACACATCCTATTACCTGTTGATTGGTAGATAGTTGGACTTGCGCGTCGTAGTCGCTTGCTCAAGTGTTGTTGCGTGTCGTCAAGTACCATAGTTGCTGGAGTAATGCCGCATGTTTGAAGTTGGAGATGATCATGGTTTTAATTATCGTTTAATAACTAAAATTGAAGTAGGTAAATGCAGAGGCACCGGTGGGTAATAGACAATATTTGGTTTTTAACCGCTCACTGGTGTCGCGTAGGACCCCGAGTTCTTGACACCTGTTCCGAGATCGAGCGCGCTAACCACAGGTGAGGTGTGTGGGCACCCCCATCGATTTAGTACCTGATTCCAAGTACTGTACTGGGGGCCACAAAGTAGTTTGGGGCTTTATTACTATCCTGTACTTATGCCATGTTTTACTGCTTTATTTAAGATTGTGTGTGGAGCACCTGTACTGTTTAGGATTGCGGAGTGTTTTCGCGGTATCGACAAGCTCAATCACACTTTCGGGTTCCCGGGTTTCTGATAGCGACGCAAACCCCGGGTCCGTTCGAGCTGCCAACTTCGCTATGGTAGCTTACTGGGTGGCCCCATGTACTTGCTTTGGTCTGGGAAATGTCATGACTTAGGCCTGCCGACATACCGATGGGTGTATGTTAACGATCCGCAAAAGGGTCAAAGTGCGTGGATACTTTGGTGCACCCTAGGTTAAATCTTTTCGAAAAGCCGTGTCCGCGGTTATGGACGACTTGGAGCACAGTTCTCGATCATAGACAACTATAACTAAAGTTTACTGTTATAAATTGACTTGTATCCGATATGACTAGTAATCAGCTCCACTACAACGGAATGGCTAAATAAAAGTACCAACAACTGCTGGGATTGGGATATCTCATGCTAGTCGTATCTGACTAGTAAGTGTTGCAACTACAACGGAATGGTTAACTAAAACTGCCCACTGCTTATTATATCAGGATGACTCAGGCTATCTATATTTGACTGGTAATTGCCGCAACTATAACGGAATGAATAAAACTGCCAACTGTGTGAGTTCCTCGGTTGACTTCCTCGTTTGGTCTCGAGAGGGAAATACCAGGATGGATATGTTTGGTGGTAGAATCAGGTTGGTTCCGAATAGGTCTTTCTTATCCCTCCCTGATAGCCGACAGTTATATCGAGTCTCTATAGGTTGTTTAGTGCATGTCGCCACCGCTTCATCCACCATACCTATGTAGGCGAGGACCTCAATTCTAGTCTCGCCGTAACGCCTCAAGATCGACCGCTCTTTTTCCTTTGCCCTTTGTCGGCACCCCTTTTGTTTAAGCAGGTTTTGAGATTGACGTCGTTAGCAGGGTTACCCTTCCGGCTTGGCCTGGGCAGGGTTATGGACGCCATCGGTTATTTTTCAGGGCTCTTAGCTCAATTTGCATCTTGTCCGTACTCGGACGTTGTATCGTTTTCAAGGTGATTATGATCTTTGTACTGTATATCTGTATTCTTGACTCATGGAGTCGTTGTTGTATATATCTGTTTTGTGGGTTCCATCGAGGACTATTGTGTAATGATATTACTTGCTTTCCACCGCACGCAAGTGCTGGTGGGCACCTTTGAATCGCTTTCTATGCGGGTTTGGCGGAAGCGCTGAAACTTGCATAGGGCCGATTCGAGGGTGTTACAGAGTGGTATCGAGCTCAGCAGTATGATACCCACAAGTCCAGCCTAGGATAACCTAGCTAACGGTCAAGTAGAGTGTCAAAACTATTTTTGCAAAATCGGTTGAATAGATCTGATTAGGTCCGCTTACTCCTTACCCTCGCTGCTCTCCTCTCACCTCTGCGTGTTTGAATCCGCTCTCTTCTCTCTCGAGTCCAGGATTTCTCGTGGTTGGGTTCCATCGCACTTCGTGGTTTCGCTCTCCTTTGGTAACGGTGTTGCTACATCCGCCTTCATGCTATCCGAGGAATCCTTCGTCGGTGGACTTCTCTTTGTTCCTTCGTGCCTTCCGGTGTTTTCCGACGCGACATCATCGATGCGATCCGATGCGTAGTCTGCATCACTCCTTTGTTTCGAACCTTGATTGTCGAGATCTTCACCGATTCGAGAATGGTTGCACGCTTTTCTGATTGTGCGGGGTAATAGTTTGGGTGCGTGATGGATTGGCCCCATGCCGACTACTCACTCTATTCGCTTGTGTACATTGAAGTGGATGAGAATACATCGGTTCTCTTTCTATCGGGTTAGAGGTGGATTGATTGGTTGATACCTCTACCTTCGCCTTTGTTTCCCGGAGTGTTCTCTCGACGATCACGGACAACGACATCTTGTTAGAGGTGTCGCGAGGATCTACCCGATGCGAGAAGATTCAGATCGCCGCCCTTCTTCCCGGAACCATGAGGCGGATCTCGAGGGCGAGATCCATTGTTAGTGGTGTCGAATTGTGGCGCCCTGCAAAAAACCACTACTAGAAAATCGCGTTGTTTTTGTGCATTGCATCATCATGACTGCATGCTCATGTCATCATGCCACATTGCATTTGAGCATCGTCATCATCTTGCATGGTTTGTTTAAAAACTATTCTCGAAAATCTGTTTTTGTTTTCTAAACGCTCCGTCTTTATTCAAACACAAAACCTGGGTCTCCGGAATATTTTGTTTTGTCTACCCACGGTTTGCGAAAGCCCCGTTTTAAATAAATAAAATTTTAAATTGTTTTTAGGAGGCAGCCCGCCAGGCCCGAAAGCCCAGCTGGCCACCTCCAGATAAAATCCTAGCTACCCCAAATCTTTTCCTACCTAATCCTAATCTACCCATCCCCAGCCACATCACCCCGACCAATCACCACCCGCCACCTCACCACTTCCTCCACCCCATCCACTCCTAACCTTCCACCTCACCCCAACCCCCTCCACCCCTTCACACAGCCCCCACCTCTCTCACCCCACTCCCCATCTCCATCACGCCACCAACCTGATCCTGCCTCTCTCCCTGGGCCCACCCGACCGACCGCACCATCTCCCACCTGGACACGCCCTGCCCCGATTCCCGAGCCACCCCACCTACCGCGCCTGGCCCACCTGTCTCCCCTCCCCGTCCCTAGTCCTCTCCTCGACCCCGCGTGGCCGCCCCTGCCTCCCACGCGACCTCGCCGGGCCATCCGCCCACGCCGGCCTCCGCCGACCGCCGTCGGGCCGCCCCGCCCACCTCTCGCCTCTCCCTTCTCCGCCATGGCCCCCTCCTCCTCCAAGCCGCCACGGGCCATCCACGGCCCTGCCGCCGGCCGGACCCCCGAGCCCCCGTCCTCTGTCCACCGCCGTCGGTGCCTCCTCCCTGGCCTCGGCCATCCTCGTCCTCTCCTGGTCCCGCGGCCCTCCCGTCGAGCTCCTCTCCACCGCTCCCTTGCCAGTCGCCGCGTCGACCCCCTGCGCCGACCCAGCTCCACCGAGCGCCTCCCCGGGCAGAGCACGGCTCCAGCCGCCATCCTCGTGCCCGCCCCGTCCTAGCTCACCGGAGGCCGCCTCCACCGTCGCTCCTGGCCGCCTCCCCGAGCAAGATCGCGTCGCCTTCGGCCGATGCTCCTCTGCCGCGCGCGCCTGTCGGAGCCGATGTGGCCTCTGTCGCCTCCGGCCGTGCTCGTCCCCAAACTCGCTGGCCGCCATGCCGCCTCTATGACCCCCTCCTGCTGCGTCCCCTCCACCACCTTGTTCGTTGTCGGCCCGGACCCCAGTGTTCGTCTTCCTGGCCACGCGTCTCCTGGTTTTTGCCGCCTCCCGAGCTCCTCATGTCGGCTTGTTGCAGCGAGCTCGGCCACCTGTGCGCGTGCATCCTCCCTGTGGTAGTCACCAAGATACCTCACTTCTAGTCTTGTTAAGAGGGTATGTCTAGTGGTGGCGTTTAGGTGCTAAGTTGTTGGGTGTGGAGACAACAAGACCACCAAGATCTTCCGTCGACCGACGTTGAGTTGAACCGAATAGGGCGCCACTCGAAGACCATCGAGGTTTGAAGATGAACCCGAGGACATTCTAGGAAAATCGACAAGGACTACTTCATGGAACCAGGACTCCTGGAACACCAAGACCTACCTCATGGATCCGATGTCCCAAGACCCCAATTTCGAAGACCGATCCCGGCGTCTGATCCCGAACCCCCCGAAACCAAGAACTTCGCCAACGCCAATGTGTGACCCCTCCGAGCCCCAAGTTCGCTGAACCCCAAAGTGTGACCCTCTTTTCCGTGACCTATATTTTATAAATAATATTACTTGTTGCATATAAAATTGCCATGCTTGCATACATATTGTCATGTGGGTTGGGGGACTTATGCCGATTCACATTATAATTAAATATGGAGTCCATATGCCGACGAATCTAGTCTTATATGGGCTCTATTTAAAATTGTGTATCAAACCGATGCTATGTTTTGCCATGTTAAGACAACATTTAAAATGTGGGGTATCTAAACAACATGAACCTAGTAAATAATTATCGGGACCCCGGTTCCGTTAAATATTGCCTAATCGCATCGCATCCTTGCCATGTCATACATCATACATGCATCATGCCCGATCTTTTGCCGTAGTATTAAATAGTGCATCCGGTGTTTTCTCTAGTGCTTTGCTTCTTCACGGACTAGGCCGATGAGTTGATGCGAGTGTCGACCCGATCTTCGGATGAACCTTCGCCATGTTTTCAGCAGCACCTCCCCCTTTCTACCTATCTTACTTTTATAGTATTTATTCCCCCCTGTTGATCTATTGCTATCTGTGTTGCGATGCTCTAGTTTTCGTACCCGTGATATCCCTCGCAGCCTTATATTGCCTTGGACACATCCTATTACCTGTTGATTGGTAGATAGTTGGACTTGCGCGTCGTAGTCGCTTGCTCAAGTGCTGTTGCGTGTCGTCAAGTACCATAGTTGCTGGAGTAATGCCGCATGTTTGAAGTTGGAGATGATAATGGTTTTAATTATCGTTTAATAACTAAAATTGAAGTAGGTAAATGCAGAGGCACCAGTGGGTAATAGACAATATTTGGTTTTCATCGCTCCGTGTCCCGTAGACCTCGAAGTTCTTGACACCTGTTCCGAGATCGAGCGCGCTAACCACAGGTGGGGTGTGTGGGCACCCCCATCGATTTAGTACCTGATTCCAAGTACTGTACTGGGGGCCACAAAGTAGTTTGGGGCTTTATTACTATCCTGTACCTATGCCATGTTTTACTGCTTTATTTAAGATTGTGCGTGGAGCACCTGTACTGTTTAGGATTGCGGAGTGTTTTCGCGGTATCGACAAGCCCAATCACACTTTCGGGTTCCCAGTCGTTTACAGCCACTGACGCAAACCCTGGGTCCGTTCCGGAGCCGGCCAACTTTGTTGCGGGTAGCTTAGTGGGGTGGCCCCGATGTACTTGCTTTGGGTCTGGGAAACGTCATGACTTAGTGTGGCATCCCGCAAAACCACTACTAGAAAATCGCGTTGTTTTTGTGCATTGCATCATCATGACTGCATGCTCTTGTCATCATGCCACATTGCATTTGAGCATCGTCATCATCTTGCATTTGCTTGCATAAAACTATTTTGGGAAAAACATGTTCTTGTTTCTAAACACCCCGCCTTTGTTCAAACGCAAAACCCGGGTCTCCGGATTATTTTGTTTTGTCTGCTATCGGTTTGCAAAAGCCCTGTTTGAAATAAATAAAATATTTAATTATTTTTAGTGGGGCAGTCGAACGGGCCGATTCGACCCAGTCGACCACCCCCGTACAAAACAGATCGGTCCACCCTAAACCCCTTTTGCACCCAACCTAGTCTACCCACCCCTCCAGCCACCTCACCCCACCCAATGCCCTCTCTCCACCTCACCTCTCCTCTCTCCCTCACCCAATCCCTAGCTGCCACGTCACCTACTCCCTCCTCTCTCACCCTGCCCTCTCTCTCCCTACCCCACACGCCACGCACGCCACCCGCTCCCCTGGCCCACCTCGGTCCCACCTCTTCGTCGCCCAGCCTCCCGCACCGCGTCTTCCTCCTCCCGCTGTAGCCACCGCCCTCCTCCCCTGCTCGCGTCTTCCACCCCTGGCCGCCAGCCTTCCTTCCGACCTGTCAGCCAGCCCTCCGAGCGCCTGGCGTCGGCCCGCCTCCCTCTCCTCACTGTCGCCTCCCTCGCCCGTTCCTCAAGCAGGCCGCCTCAGCTGCCGTCCGCCGCTAGGGGCTCGGTCGCCTCGAGCCCGACCGCGTCCTCTCCCTCCTACCTCGCTTCCCCCTCTTCTCGCGATCTTCACCGCCGACCGCCTGCGGGCGCCGCCTCCCCGTCGGCCCCGCTCACCACCTCCGGCGGCCGCCGCCTTGTGGGCTCTTCCCCGGCCGCCGCCGTCCTCGGCACCTCCCCCTCCCTGTCGTGCTTGTCCCGCCGCCCCGAGCACCTCGCGGCCTCCCGGCGCTGCCGCCGCCTCTGGCCAACCATCTGCCATGAAGTCGACCGTGTGCTCTGCAGGCCGCCGTGACCAACCTCCTACGTGCCCTCTTCCTCCGCTTCGGCCCTGAGCCCGCCGTCCTTCCCCGTGTCCGCTGGAACCGACGTGGGCTGCTCCTGTACTCATTCGTGTACACGCATGACCCACCCCGACAAGATCTCCTCGTTGACAAGACCGACCCTGTTTTGGTGTGACCCGAAGACCATCGACCAAGTTCGCCCCCAAACGCCAAGATCGCCCACACGGAGACCGATCCATCGGTACGACAAGACCATCGACAGACGCCGGAGTCCGATCAAAGATCCGAAGACCGAACCCCGTCGAACCCCCCCAAGGTCGTCGACACGGATACGCCAAGATCTTCTCCTCGGAACGCCATGACCGTCTACACGGACCCGAAGACCACGGATGCGACAAGATCTCCTTCCCGGATGCGAGCCCCGGATCCGAAGACCGCCAAGACCTTCTTTCCGGATGCGAGACCGATCCCGTCGAACCCTGAACCCCGAGACCGAACCCCGAACCCCTCGGAGACCAAGATCGCCGAACCCTAATGTGTGAACCTTTCCCGAGCCCCTATTTTATAAATGCTATATATAAACTTGTTGCATATTAAATTGTCATACTCGCATGCATATTGTCATGTGGTTTGGGGGCATTATGCCGATTCACCATATAATTAAATATGGGGCCCATAAAGGGCAAATCCATTCGTGATATTGGTCCCATTTAAATTTGTGTAGTAGCTTAAGTGCGACCTTTTGCCATGTTAAGACAACATTTAAATTGCGGGGGTTCTAAATAACATGAACCATATAATTAATTGTCGGGACCCCGGTTCCGCTTAATCTGACCTAATTGCATCGCACTTTTGCCATGTCATGCATCATACATGCATCATGCCCGATCTTCTGCCGTAATCTTAAATATTGCATCCGGTGTTTATTCTAGTGTTTTGCTTCTTCGCGGATAAGGCCGTTGAGTTGATGTGAGCTTCGCCCCGATCTTCGGATGAACCTTCGACCATGTTTTCAAAGCAGCATCTCCCCTTTCTACCTATCTTACTTTTATAGTATTTATTCCCTCCGTTGATCTTTTTGCTATCTGTTATGCGATGCTCTAGTTTTCGTGCCGTGATATCCCTTGCAGCCTTATATTGCCTTGGACACCTCCTATTACCGTTGTTTGGTAGATAGTTGGACCTGCGTAGTCGCTTGCTCAAGTGCTGTTGCGTGTCGTCAAGTACCACAGTTGTTGGAGTATTGCCGCATGTCTAATGTTGGAGATGATCATGGCTTTAATTATCATCGTTTAATTCAATTATTGTTTAACAACTAAAATTGAAGTAAGTAAGCAGAGGCATCGGTGGGTGATAGATAATGTTGGTTTCCGACCGCCCACTTGTGTCCCGTAGGACCCCGAGTTCTTGACACCTGTTCCGAGATCGAGCGCTAACCACAGGTGGGGAGATATGGGCCCCCCATTGATTATTACCTGATTTCAAAGTATTGTACTGGGGGCCACAACTAGTTTGAGGTTTTATTTACTATCCTGTACCTATGCCATGTTTTACTGCTTTATTTAAATTGTGCGATGGATAGCACACTGTACTGTTTAGGAAGCGGAGTGTTTTGGGATCCCAGCTTTTGTCGTTTACAGCCACTGGCGCAAACCCTGAGTCCGTCTCGGAGACCGGCCGACTTCGTTGCGGGTAGACTTAGTGGGGTGGCCCCCCGTGCTTGCTTTGGGTCTGGGAACGTCGTGACTTAGGCCCCGCCGACATACCGATGGGTGTATGTTAACTGATCTGGCAAAAAGGGTCGAAGTGCTTGTGGATACTTTGGTGCACCCCTGCAGGGTTTAATCTTTTCGAGAAGCCGTGTCCGCGGTTATGGACGACTTGGAGCACAGTGCTTGATCATAGACAATTATAACTAAAGTTTATTGTTATAAATTGACTTGTATCCGATATGACTAGTAATCAGCTTCACCACAACGGAATGGCTAAATAAAAGTGCCAACAACTGCTGGGTTTTGGGTTATCTCATGCTATTTGTATCTGACTAGTAAGTGTTGCAACTACAACGGAATGGTTAACTAAAACGGCCCACTGCTTATTTTATCAGAATGATTATCTACACCTGACTAGTAATTGCTGCAACGATCACTGAATAAATAAAACTGCCAACTGTGTGAGTTCCTCGGTCGACTTCCTCGCTTGGTCTCGAGGGGGAATACCAGGATGGGATTGTTTGGGGTTAGAATCAGGTTGGTTCCGAATAGGTCTTGCTTACCCCTCTCTGATAGTCGCCATTGTATCGAGTCTCTATCGGTTGGTTAGTGCATGCTGCCGCTGCCGCTCCGTCCGCCAGACCTATGTCGGCGAGGACCGCCAATTCTAGCCTCGCTGCATTGGCCTCCTCGATCGACGCCTCTTTTTCCTTTGCCCTTTGTCGGCACCCCTTTTGTTTAAGCAGGTTTTGAGATCGACGTCGTTAGCAGGGTTACCCTTCCGGCTTGGCCTGGGCAGGGTTATGGATGCCATTGGTTATTCTTCAGGGCTCTTAGCCCCATTTGCATCTTGTCCGTAGTCGGACGCGCCATCATTTTCAAGGTGATTTGGATCTTTGTATAATATATCTGTATTCTTGACTCCTGGAGTCGTGTTGTATATATCTGTTCTGTGGGTCCCATCGAGGACTGTTGTGTAATGTTATTACTTCGTTTTCCACCCGCACGAAAGTGCCTGGTGGGCACCTTTGAATCGTTTCTATGCGGGTTTGGCGAGTTTCGCTAAAACTTGCATAGGGCCGATTCTGAGGGTGTTACAGAGTGGTATCAGAGCTCAGCAGTTGCGATACCCCACAAGTCCAGCCTGTAGGATAACCTAGCTAACGGCCGAAGTAGAGTGTCAAAACTATTTTCGGAAAATCGGTTGGATAGTTCTGATTAGGTTTGATTTTACTCCTTACCCCTCTGCTATTCTCCTCTTATCTCGACGTGTTTTGAATCCGCTCTCTTCTCTCTCTTCGAGTCCAGGATTTCTCGTGGTTGGGTTCCGTCGTACCTTCAGGGTTTCGCTTCCTCCTTTGTTAACGGTGTTCTGCCATCCGGTGTTCATGCTATCAGAGGAATCCTTCATCTGTTGGATTTCTCTTTGTTCCTTCTCGTGCCTACCGGTGTTTTTCGACGCGACGACATCATCTACGCCAGATCCGATGCAGAGTCTGCATCACCCCTTTGTTTCCGGACCTTGTTTGTCGAGATCTTCAGTCTAAATTCTAAGGGTTGGTTGCATCATCCATCTGTTCATGTACAGAGTAATGCTTTGAGTGCGGGATGGAGTCGCGACCATACCATTACTCTTATCATTTGCTTTTGTATATTGAATGATGGATCGATGCAATTCTTACTCCTTCCATGATAGTTAGAGGTGGCCTTACCTTTAACTTCGTCCGTTGTTTATCCGGAGTGCTCTCTTGACAAACGTGAACAACGCCCCTTTGTTGGTGGTGTCGCCGATTTCAAGACGAAGAAAGCATCCTTGTTAGTGGTGTCGCGAGGATCTACATGATGCGAGAAGATTCAGATCGCCGACCTTCCTTCCGGTACCATGAGGCGGATCTCGAGGGCGAGATCCATTGTTAGTGGTGTCGAATTGTGGCATCCCGCAAAACCACTACTAGAAAATCGCGTTGTTTTTGTGCATTGCATCATCATGACTGCATGCTCTTGTCATCATGCCACATTGCATTTGAGCATCGTCATCATCTTGCATTTGCTTGCATAAAACTATTTTGGGAAAAACCTGTTCTTGTTTCTAAACACCCCGCCTTTGTTCAAACGCAAAACCCGGGTCTCTGGATTATTTTGTTTTGTCTGCTATCGGTTTGCAAAAGCCCTGTTTGAAATAAATAAAATATTTAATTATTTTTAGTGGGGCAGTCGAACGGGCCGATTCGACCCAGTCGACCACCCCCGTACAAAACAGATCGGTCCACCCTAAACCCCTTTTGCACCCAACCTAGTCTACCCACCCCTCCAGCCACCTCACCCCACCCAATGCCCTCTCTCCACCTCACCTCTCCTCTCTCCCTCACCCAATCCCTAGCTGCCACGTCACCTACTCCCTCCTCTCTCACCCTGCCCTCTCTCTCCCCACCCCACACGCCACGCACGCCACCCGCTCCCCTGGCCCACCTCGGTCCCACCTCTTCGTCGCCCAGCCTCCCGCACCCCCGCTCTCTCCCTCGCCGCGTCTTCCTCCTCCCGCTGCAGCCACCGCCCTCCTCCCCTGCTCGCGTCTTCCACCCCGCCGGCCGCCGCCAGGCCTTCCTTCCCGACCCGTCGCCGCGCCAGCCCTCCGAGCGCCGTCGGGCCCGCCTCTCCCCTCTCCTCCTCCTCACCTCGCCTCCCTCTTCTCGCAATCCTCGCTGGCCGAGCCGCTGGCGCCTGCCTCCCGTCGGCCCCTCACCACCTCCGGCCCGCCGCCGCCTTGTGGCTCTTCCCCGCCGCCGTCCTCGGCACCTCCCCCTCCCTGTCGTGCTTGTCCCGCCGCCCCGAGCACCTCGCGGCCTCCCTGCGCTGCCGTCGCCTCTGGCCAACCATCTCGCCGCGAGTCGACCGTGTGCTCTGCAGGCCGCCGTGACCAACCTCCTGCGTGCCCTCTTCCTCCGCTTCGGCCCTGAGCCCGCCGTCCTTCCCCGTGTCCGCTGGAACCGACGTGGGCTGCTCCTGTACTCATTCGTGTACACGCATGACCCACCCCGACAAGATCTCCTCGTTGACAAGACCGACCCTGTTTTGGTGTGACCCGAAGACCATCGACCAAGTTCGCCCCCAAACGCCAAGATCGCCCACACGGAGACCGATCCATCGGTACGACAAGACCATCGACAGACGCCGGAGTCCGATCAAAGATCCGAAGACCGAACCCCGTCGAACCCCCCCAAGGTCGTTGACACGGATACACCAAGATCTTCTCCTCGGTACGCCATGACCGTCTACACGGACCCGAAGACCACGGATGCGACAAGATCTCCTTCCCGGATGCGAGCCCCGGATCCGAAGACCGCCAAGACCTTCTTTCCGGATGCGAGACCGATCCCGTCGAACCCTGAACCCCGAGACCGAACCCCGAACCCCTCGGAGACCAAGATCGCCGAACCCTAATGTGTGAACCTTTCCCGAGCCCCTATTTTATAAATGCTATATATAAACTTGTTGCATATTAAATTGTCATACTCGCATGCATATTGTCATGTGGTTTGGGGGCATTATGCCGATTCACCATATAATTAAATATGGGGCCCATGTGCGGGCAAATCCAGTCGTATATTGGTCCCATTTAAATTTGTGTAGCGAATCGGTGCGATCTTTTGCCATGTTAAGACAACATTTAAATTGCGGGGGTTCTAAATAACATGAACCATATAATTAATTGTCGGGACCCCGGTTCCGCTTAATCTGACCTAATTGCATCGCACTTTTGCCATGTCATGCATCATACATGCATCATGCCCGATCTTCTGCCGTAATCTTAAATATTGCATCCGGTGTTTATTCTAGTGTTTTGCTTCTTCGCGGATAAGGCCGTTGAGTTGATGTGAGCTTCGCCCCGATCTTCGGATGAACCTTCGACCATGTTTTCAGGCGAGCATCTCCCCCTTTCTACATATCTTACTTTTATAGTATTTATTCCCTCCTGTTGATCTTTTGCTATCTGTGTTGCGATGCTCTAGTTTTCATACCCGTGATATCCCTTGCAGCCTTATATTGCCTTGGACACCTCCTATTACCTGTTGTTTGGTAGATAGTTGGACCTGCGCGTCGTAGTCGCTTGCTCAAGTGCGGTTGCGTGTCGTCAAGTACCACAGTTGTTGGAGTATTGCCGCATGTCTAATGTTGGAGATGATCATGGCTTTAATTATCATCGTTTAATTCAATTATTGTTTAACAACTAAAATTGAAGTAAGTAAGCAGAGGCATCGGTGGGTGATAGATAATGTTGGTTTCCGACCGCCCACTTGTGTCCCGTAGGACCCCGAGTTCTTGACACCTGTTCCGAGATCGAGCGCGCTAACCACAGGTGGGGAGATATGGGCCCCCCATTGATTATTACCTGATTTCAAAGTATTGTCTTTGGGCACAACTAGTTTGAGGTTTTATTTACTATCCTGTACCTATGCCATGTTTTGCTTTATTTAAATTGTGCGATGGATAGCACATTGTCTTTATTTAAAGCGAGTGTTTTTTTAGTTTTATGTTCAGTACTGTTTTCTTTGTTAGGAAGCGGGTTTTTTTTTATGTCGATCGACCGGTTTGGGATTTTTGTCGTTTACCATCGCAAACCCTGAGTCCGTCTCGGAGACCGGCCGACTTTGTTGCAGGTAGACTTAGTGGGGTGGCCCCCCGTGCTTGCTTTGGGTCTGGGAACGTCGTGACTTAGGCCCCGCCGACATACCGATGGGTGTATGTTAACTGATCTCGCAAAAGGGTCAAGTGCTTGTGGATACTTTGGTGCACCCCTGCAGGGTTTAATCTTTTCGAGAAGCCGTGTCCGCGGTTATGGACGACTTGGAGCACAGTGCTTGATCATAGACAACTATAACTAAAGTTTATTGTTATAAATTGACTTGTATCCGATATGACTAGTAATCAGCTTCACCACAACGGAATGGCTAAATAAAAGTGCCAACAACTGCTGGGTTTTGGGTTATCTCATGCTATTTGTATCTGACTAGTAAGTGTTGCAACTACAACGGAATGGTTAACTAAAACGGCCCACTGCTTATTTTATCAGAATGATTATCTACACGACTAGTAATTGCTGCAACGATCTGAATAAATAAAACTGCCAACCGTGTGAGTTCCTCGATTTCCTCGCTTGGTCTCGAGGGGAATACCAGGATGGGATTGTTTGGGTTAGAATCAGGTTGGTTCGAATAGGTCTTTCTTACCCCTCTCGATAGTCGCCATTGTATCGAGTCTCTATAGGTTGTTTAGAGCATGTTGCGCTGCCGCTTGAGTCCACCATACCTATGTAGGCGAGGACCGGCATTCTAGCCTCATTGTCTTGGCCTCGATCTTGACGCTCCTCTTTTCCTTTGCCCTTTGTCGGCACCCCTTTTGTTTAAGCAGGTTTTGAGATCGACGTCGTTAGCGGGGTTACCCTTCCGCTTGGCGGGCAGGGTTATGGACGCCATTGGTTATTCTTCGGGCTCTTAGCCCCATTTGCATCTTGTCCGTAGTCGGACGCGCCATCATTTTCAAGGTGATTTGGATCTTTGTATAATATATCTGTATTCTTGACTCGAGTCGTGTTGTATATATCTGCTCGTGGGTCCCATCGAGGACTGTTGTGTAATGTTATTACTTCGTTTTCCACCCGCACGAAAGTGCCTGGTGGGCACCTTTGAATCGTTTCTATGCGGGTTTGGCGAGTTTTGCTAAAACTTGCATAGGGCCGATTCTGAGGGTGTTACACTTAGGCCCTGCCGACATACCGATGGGTGTATGTTAACTGATCTGGCAAAAAGGGTCGAAGTGCGTGTGGATACTTTGGTGCACCCCTGCAGGGTTAAATCTTTTCGAAAAGCCGTGTCCGCGGTTATGGACGACTTGGAGCACAGTTCTCGATCATAGACAACTATAACTAAAGTTTTTCTGTTATAAATTGACTTGTATCCGATATGACTAGTAACCAGCTCCACTACAACGGAATGGCTAAATAAAAGTACCAACAACTTTGGGATTGGGATATCTCATGCTAGTCGATTCGACTAGTAAGTGTTGCAACTTCAACGGAATGGTTAACTAAAACTGCCTAACGCTTATTATATCGGGATGACTCAAAGCTATCTATATTTGACTGGTAATTGCCGCAACTATAATGGAATGAATAAAACTGCCAACTGTGTGAGTTCCTCGGTTGACTTCCTCGTTTGGTCTCGAGGGGGAAATACCAGGATGGGTATGTTTGGTGGTAGAATCAGGTTGGTTCCGAATAGGTCTTTCTTATCCCTCCCTGATAGCCGACAGTTATATCGAGTCTCTATAGGTTGTTTAGTGCATGCTTTGCCGCTGGCTTATCCACCATACCTATGTAGGCGAGGACCGCCGAATTCTAGTCTCGCCGTGTACTGGCCTCAGTACTGACCGCTCTATTTTTCCTTTGCCCTTTGTCGGCACCCCTTTTGTTTAAGCAAGTTTTGAGATTGACGTTGTTAGCAGGGTTACCCTTCCAGCTTGGCCTAGGCAGGGTTATGGACGCCATCGTTTATTCTTCAGGGCTCTTAGCTCAATTTGCATCTTGTCCGTACTCGGACGTTGTATCGTTTTCAAGGTGATTAAGATCTTTGTACTGTATATCTGTATTCTTGACTCATGGAGTCGTTGTTGTATATATCTGTTTTGTGGGTTCCATCGAGGACTATTGTGTAATGATATTACTTCGTTTTCCACCCGCACGCAAGTGCCTGGTGGGCACCTTTGAATCGTTTCTATGCGGGTTTGGCGGGAAGCGCTGAAACTTGCATAGGGCCGATTCTGAGGGTGTTACAGAACGGGGGCGGACACTAGTCTCTTTTTGAGTTCCTGAAAGCTCTCTTCACATTTCTCAGTCCACTCGAATTTCTTGTCCTTCTTCAGCAGTTGTGTTAGTGGTTTTGTGATGCTCGAGAAGCCTTCAACAAATTTACGGTAGTATCCAGCTAAACCCAAAAAGCTTCGGATTTCCGAGGGGTTTGTGGGGGATTTCCATTCCATAACCGACTTAATTTTGGTAGGGTCGACTTAAATTCCTCCGGCAGACAGGGTGTGGCCAAGGAATCCAACTTCCTTTAACCAGAAGTCACACTTGCTGAACTTAGCATAAGTTGATGCTCTCGGAGGGTCCCTAGTACGACTCTCAGGTGCTGCTCATGCTCGGCTTCAGTCTTGGAATATATGAGGATGTCATCGATGAACACTACGACGAACTTGTCCAAGTAGGGCATGAATACCTTATTCATGAGATTCATGAAATAGGCAGGGGCATTGGTTAAGCCGAAGTACATGATGGTATATTCATAGAGACCATACCGGGTGGTAAAGGCGGTCTTAGGGATATCTGATTCTCGAATCTTGAGTTGGTGGTATCCGGTGCGGAGATCTATCTTAGAGAAGATCTTGGCCCCATTTAACTGGTCAAACAGATCTTCGATCTTGGGTAAGGGGTACTTGTTTTTGATTGTGACATCATTGAGTTTCCGGTAGTCCGTCACTAGCCGGGTGGTTCCATCGCTTTTATCCACAAAAAGAACGGGTGATCCCCAAGGGGAGGCACTCGGCTGTATGTGACCCTTGCGTTCCATGTGGTCCAACTGTTTCTTCAACTCGACCAATTCCTCGGGGTTCATACGGTAGGGCCTCTGAGCTATAGTGGCTGTTTCGGGGACTAGTTCTATGATGAACTCGATATCCCTGTCAGGGGCCATACCGGGCAACTCCTCTGGGAACACATCTGGATATTCACAGACTACCAGGACTTGATCTAAAGTAGGTACAACTATACTCTTCTGGCAATAGATCCGAGATGAGGGCACGGTTGCCTTATACTCGACTCGTATCCCTTCACTACTTGTCAAGGATATGGATTTTCTTGCACAATCTATGAGTCCCTGGTACTTGGTCATCCAATCCATTCCTAAGATCACATCTAGACCTTCGGCTCCCAAAACTATTAGGTCGGCCGTGAAGGTTATGCCATGGATGACTATGGGAATATCTCGGCAGACGGATTTAGTTCTGGACGTCGAACCGGCTATTTGCACTAACACGAGTCTGCTCAGATGGCTAGGTTCCATCTCACTTCATTCAATGAACGGCTCCGTAACAAACGAATGCGAGGCCCCGGAGTCAAATAATACTGTAGTAGGGATGTAGTTGACAAGGAACGTACCCAGAACAATGTCAGGAGACTCCTCGGCTTCCTCAGCAGTGATATGGTTCAGATGTCCTCTGTTAGCATTGGCAGGCTTCTTGGGGGTGGCGCCCTTAGCTGTGGCTCCCCTGGCGTGACCTTGATTCAGGCGGGCTGCATTAGGGCGGGGTGCGTTATCCTTCTTCCTCTCAGGGCATTCATGGGAGAAATTCCCCACTTGACCACAATTGAAACAACTAGCGGTATTGGGGCGGATATTGGTGTTGACATGGCCTCTAGGGGCGGGTCTTGGGTTCCCACCTCCAGGGCGAGGGTTGTTCTAGTTACGATTGGGGTTGTTAGGGCGCGGAGCATAGGACGGAGTCCTCTACGGTGGGGGTGCAGGCCTTGAGGGTGGCATGCTTCGCGACCTCTGTCCACTGGGTCCTCCTTGTTGCATCATCCGACGCTTGCAATTCTCAATCACTCCTTTGCGCTTGTTCTCTACCAGTATGGCGGCATCAACAAGGGCATCCAGCTCCTTGAATCCCTGGGCTACCAGATGGCACTGCAGTTCATCCTGGAGTCCATTCATGAAGGTATCCACCTTCTTCTCTTTAGTGTTGGTGTCATCCGACGCGTACCGGGCCAGATCAGTGTACTTCTACAGATATTGTAGCACTGACATTCCTCCCTGCTTTATATCGCGGAATTGATCCCGCATCATCTTGATTAGACCAGGTGGGATATGACGCTTGCAGAACCTTTCCTTGAAGTCCTCCCAGGCGATGGCTTTTCCCGCGGGCAGAATCTCCTTGACACTGATCCACCACGTCCTAGCTTGACCCGCGAGAAAATGGGTGGCCAAGGTGACTTTCTCATTCTCTCCTACACGGGCAACTTCTAGGTTGTTCTCAATGGTGCGGAGCCAGTCATCAACGTCAAGGGGATTGGTGCATTTGGTGAACACAGGTGGGTTGGTGTTCTGGAAGTCCCTAAGTCTGGATCTCTGCTCCTCGCCCTCGGGGTCGGGGTGTTTCTAGCTGCGGCTTGCACAAGCTGCTGGAGAGAGGCAATGTTGGCTTGGCGTTCCTCATTGGCGGCTTGGCGGTCTTGCATGAACATGTGCAGGAGTTGTGCCATGGTCAGGGGTGGTGGAGGGGGTCCACGTGGGTGCACCATCCTGGAGGTATATGATTAGGAGGGGGTTACCAAGGGGGCGGTTTGCACCAGAACATCAAGGTGCGGGAAGGAAATAACTAATCAAACAAACATGCGTAAGAAGGGCGGGTGTTTAGGAGCTAAGCAACCATAGAATTAACCACAAAATAACCGAGTTCATGCGCCACATCTCGATGCTAGATAATACTACGAGTTCAACCATACAAGCAAGCAGAAGACATACAAATCACCACTCAAAAGGGGGACACGACGATATTCTCACTTTCTCTCATAGACTAACGTGAAACCTACTCCGTGTCATGGCGTGCGGTGGTGTCTTTTTCAATGATGACCTCGGTATCATCCTCAGACTTGAAAACGCGTTCTTCGGGATCCTCTTCTTCCTCACCCATTTGATCATCATCTTCGGGTTCACTCTGCGGCTCCATGTCAAAATCCTCCTTGTAGGCAGCATCATTGTCGGTCTCATTCAGCAGGTCATCGTTGTCCTTGTCGAGCTGGGTGCATTCCTCCTCCAATGCTTCTATCCGGGTCTCCATGGTCACCAAGAGTTCCTTCTGATCCTTGGTGGTCTTCATGAGACGCTTGTTTCTTGGCACAACTACCTGATGTTCAGCTTGGTCTGAGCGTGCTCCGATTTCTCGATCCTCAAGTCCTCCACAAGGGTGAGGTACTCCAAGGTCTTATTGTCCAGGCGAGTGCGAACATCATCCAAAGATTCCTGGGTCTTCCTGAGGAGATACTCCATGTTTTGGATATGCTCACCAAAGTCATAGTGCTGCGAGGTCATAGTGGCATAACCCCGGGGGTGGCGCCTCCAATAATGGTAGAACTTGGTTCCCTCTAGTTGCTCGCGATGGTGATAGGCGACGCGTGCTAGAGCCTCTTGAGCCACACGGAGCACACCATCGCCCCAATCCTTCTCTAGCACCTCCACCTTCAACTCTTCTGAGAATGGAGGCACTACACCACCTCTCATGGTGCAGACAACTAACCAATTCTTCTCTCCTTCAACCATTCAGGGAATGAAAGCGCCGTGGATCTGTGGGACGGCCCACATGCTTGGCCAAGTCCCTCAGCTCAGCCTCAAACAACTGGAGTGGCAAGTCCAGTCCGACCTGACGATACATATTGAACACCACAGCCATCTACAAAATTTTAGGTGTGTTTAAGTTAGTGAACAGTGTGCAAAATTTTAGATATGCAAAAATTTAATTTAATGCAAGTTGTTTTCGAAATACAGGGGAGGAGTCATAAGCAATATTTTTGCAATACCCAACTCCTTCCTTTATAGAAAATAGTTTTTGAGGTCCGGGTATAACGTCCAAGCTAACTAGGGGCTCCTAAGCTCAGGATGGCTCTGATACCAATTCTGTGGCGACCCCATATTTTTCACCCGAGATTACCTAATTATGCAAACCACCACGATCCCATGATCAGTGCATCATGGAGCATAACCGACATGATATCAAAGTACACACATCCATTACAGTACGGTACAATAAGTCTTACAATAATAGTCTTACAACTTTGCCTCCATGGGCACAATAGCTTATAGCAGCAGTACTAATTAACGCGGAGGACCCGGGTCAAGCCATAGCCCAACAGGTGCCTGGCTTGGAGAAACGTCCTGGTTCGCAAAGCCGTCATCGTACCCTCCATTGTCCTCTTCATCCTGCTCAAAGTATGACCAAGTTGATAGTCAGGGAACATTGCCAGTGAGTACTTTGAATGTACTCGCAAACCACCATACAAAGAAGAACAAATAGTATGCAATATGTCTTTGGATAGGATGGCTCCAAGGAAGCTATTTGCGAAATATCTTAGAGATATACTTTCAATCCTACCACTTATTGTTCACAAAACCTTTTTAGGGTAAAAGTAGTTAGTAAAACTTGAAATACTAGGCTAGGGTCAACCCTGTTATTCACTTCCACTATGGTCATCCCATGACCAATACCTCAACTAGGTCCAACCATCCCATGGCCCATCCTCCTTGCCCTTTGACCATCCCATGGCCAAATCTCTTTTTCGAAAAACTTTTTTATAAACCAAAATCCGGCACCGCTCTACAGAAGTTTGTCCAACCCGTCCTTGACCGCGGACACGGCTATTCGAATAGATTTACACTTTGCAGAGGTTGTACACTTTACCCACAAAATTCGATACATCCGCCACGAACTGTCGTAGATCATCATACATCGATGTCGGGTTTGGATAACGGACAAGACCTTGGGATAATCCTCTTAACACCAGCACCTACCCTATGGGAGTTATTCCCTCAAAACCGGACGTCAGGCGAGGACCAACCGGAGCACTTTTTCCCTTTGCCGAGAGTGCGCTTTCAATGAGGGGCCCATAGTAACGCGTGGAGGCCTGCCGACCCTTCGTTCCTTCTCCAGGTCGATGTCCCACATGGACCTTTATCGGAGAAGGCCCACCCTCCAGGTATCCCCGATCCCCTGTAGTAGTTGTGAGGCACTTGTATCAAAGAGAACCACTTTCGGGTTAAGCCCCTTCCCATATAGGGATAGTGTGGTTGCACGGGGTTAAGTTGTTATAGCTAGAGTGCAAAGAACCGGGTGCATTTTTGAAAACAGTTTTTCCTTCATCTTCAACTTTGGTGCCTCCACCAGTGGTACGAATACCAAAACATTTTAAAAGCTCCTCGACAAGTCCCACTTGCCTAGGTTTTCTGTCAAAAGCTTTTTATAAAACCATCCCTGCCTTCGGGTTCCCAACCTAGAATTTTTGTTAGGCTAAACCGGGGTTTCCAAGGGGTTGTGGTATATTAGACCACCTTAAAGACTAGGGTAGGAGTAGGTAATCCAAGGGGATGTACTTAGACAGTACCATAGGCATAAGTTTGGTGGAGCCAAACTAATACCATAATAATAATATAGCGAGTAAAACCAATGCAGTAGTAGAGTAAGTAAAACAGAGTGCATAAAAATAAAGATGGGACAAGTCTCATGAACTTGTAGGTGGCTTGCCTTGGTTGGCAGCTTGTTCCTGGTCTTCTTCCTCAAAACCTTCCCAAGTACCTTCCTCAAACTCGTCCTAGTTCGTATCTATCATCGAAAAGAAAAGGAAATAATAATCAAACCACTATCCCGAACATCACTCAAGGCACAAACATTGCAATCAGTACAGATCAATTGCACAACCGAACCAAACCAACCAAACACCAATAGCTACTGATCCTAGCAGTACAAGGCCATTGGAAATAATCAAAAAGGTTTGATTAAACAAATTTGGGGATTTTAGTGATCAAGACTAGATTAGCACTCAAGCTGATTTTTCGACAAAGACTTGTTGGTGGAAAGTGATCACAACACACATAACTAGGTAGCTACAGAAAATACCAAGCTAAACCCACTGATTTCACCTTTTTAACAAAAAGGATTGATTTTTAATAAATAAAATACTGAAAACAGAGCAGAAACTAGTACTAAAATCCCCAAGGCAGAATTACAAAGCCAAAAATTAAGACCTTCCAGAAATAAGTAGTACTATCAGAGGCCTAACTCTGGGAGTTGATTTCATCCCAAAATTAGCTTCACAACAACCTCTGGAAAATAAACAAGACCCCTCTATTCACAACTTTCAAAATTAAGAACAGAGGCTTCACACATCCAAAATGGATGATTCCAGTTTTGCTCAATAGGAAATTGCACAGGCAATGTCTGGAACTTGGTTTCACAATTTTCTGAGCTCCAAAAATGAAATTATTGATTTAATACACTAAACAAACACTATTTACCATAGAAATTATCAGTAAAAATACAGACAAGCTTTAGACTAGCTACCAGGGACATGCAAAAGGTAAATACTAGGGTTATTCTACAAAATTTGAATCAAGCCAGAACACTACACAGATTTTATTTGGTGGAATTAAAGCTACAGAACAATTTTCTAGGAACTAAAATGACCCAAAAGAAAAGGAAAAGAAGGCGGTCTGAGAGGTCATGGCCCGCTGAATGGGCCGCCCACGACACGGTGGCTCTGCGGGAGAGCTAGGGATTCAAATCCCGTAGTGGGCCCCGCGTGTCATCGGCACAGGGGGTGAAGCGGTATCGGGTGATGCTGGCCGTTGGATTAAAAGATAGATCAACGGCTAGCAGCTCGTCTTCCTCTAGGGACAGAACGCCGGTGAGCAAACCCTAGATCAACTGTGCTAGGGCTTGGGGTGGCTCACCTAGGGGCGGAGAGGGGTCGACGACGGTGGCGTTGGAGGCGGTCGTCGATGCGGATTCGAACAAGGGGTGGCAGAGGCGATTTCGGTTGCGGGCGAGGTTGGGGACGTCCTCGGCTCGTCGGTGTCCGCGGCGTCCTCGCGGCTCCGGGGATCCTGGTCAAGAGGGGAGGAGAGGGAGCGGTTAGACGCGGTGTGGGGAAGGGATTAGAGTGAGGGTAGGGCGGAGAGGTGGGCGGCGACAACCACCTAGACCGTGCTCGATGGTGCCAGGTCGATGCGGCGGTGGCGAGAGGAGAAGGGGGCCGAGCAGGCTCGACTCTGCTCTGTGGGTGGAGTGGGGTGGCAGAGAGGGAAATGAGGTGGGTGCGCGGAGGCTGGGGTGGCCTGGGGCTTTAAGGCCAGTGGGGTGCACCCAGGGTGCACCGGGTGTAGGAGAGGGTGGTGAGAGAGAGAGTGGCATGGGAGTGGCTGGGAGCGGCGGCGGGGTCCGCGTCTGCGAAGAAGGGCTGCTGCGAGTGTCTAGTCATGTCGCTGGCCTCGAGAGAGTGCACGGCAAAGAGCGAGGTGGTGCACACGAGGTGCTCGTGTGCTATCACGCGCGACAGGTCACGAGGCAGTGGCTGCAACGCGGCGCTAGGGGGAGGGCTAGGGTAGACATTAGGGTAGGGGAGTGGTCATGTTGGGGCAGAGGGCAGCGTCGAAGCGTGCAGGCGGCGAGGAGCAGCGTGGCGTGGGTGATGCTCTACCGGCCGGCCAGCTGGGTTGGGTGGTCGGGGCATGGTGAGAGAGCGGAGAGGTGCAGTAGGGTGGCGGGGCTATCTTCTGTCGACCGCGTGATTTTTGGACTAAGAGAAGGAAGAGAGGGAGCGGGGCCGGGGGGATCTGCTGAGGTGGACGCCGACGGTTGGGGGTGGCTGGGCGCACGTGGGAGAGAGAGGGAGGGGTGGAGGGAGTGCCTGGGGAGTTGGGGCTGTCCGAGGTGGGGCCAGATGGGACAGGAGGGAGGGACAAGCTGCTGATTTTCGAGGTGGGCAAGATCTTGCAATGATCTCACTTGTCTCTCCTCTTTGTAGTATGCCAACGCGTGCGTGCGACCTGGTGTGTGCAAGGTGGTAGCCGAGGTGGTGCTGCATCGTGCCAAGGCCAGGGAGAGGGTGTGGCACATGCAGGGAAGAGGGAGAGGGTTTTGGGGTGATCTAGAGTAGTGTTGATGAGGTGGCCACTTTGGGGGATTGCCATTTCGGGCTAGGGCCACCAATTGTAGAGGGAGAGGTATAGGGTGGTAGAGGGTGACTTAGTGATCATGTTTAGGCCTTGGTTGATCCTTGGATCATAGCCAGATGCTCACAAGGGCCAACCAAACTTGGGGCAAAATAAGGGGGTCATTCCCTAAGTGACAACTAGGGAGATAAGCACTCACATGGAAGAGGCTAGGGCTTGTTGTTTTACCAGGACTAAGGAGTGTTTCTCATGTACTAGTAGCATAGTACCATTTGGTACTCTTGCATGGTAGAAAGGGTGAAGGATTTAATCAAACCATGTTTCCAAAGTTGGAAGAAAATTAGTTTTCCATGACTTAGCCAATTTATGGGTTGCTGGGGGGGGACTAAATAATGCGACCCTTGTGGTCATGCAAGCATGTAGACTAGCAAACAATACTACCAAAACAACACAAGTGATCAAACAATTCTAAATAAGCTAGCCATATAAGCACACAAGTAGAAAAGTTTTATTTCCCCCTACTTTCTAGCTTCCCAACCCTCAACAAACATGGATGGAGAAAAATGGGATGTTACATGGTTTATGAGAAGAACACACATGCAATGTACTCTAGTGGATGCATATGTGGTTTGTGAAAAGAACACACCTGTAATGACTCTAGTGGACCCATATGTGGTTTGTGAAAAGAACAGACATGCAATGACGCTGGTGGATCCATGTGTGGTTTTTGAAAAGAACACAGATGCAATGACTTTTGTGGATCCATGTGGTGTATGAAAAGAACAGACATGCAATGACTCTGGTGGATCCATATGTGGTTTAGACATGCAATGACTCTGGTGGATCCATATGTGGTTTGTGAAAAGAACACACATCCAATGACTCTAGTTGATCCATGTGGTTTATGAGAAGAACAGACATGCAATGAACTCTAGTGGATCCATGTGTTTTATGACAATAACACACATCCAATGACTCTAGTCGTGGTTTATGAAAAGAACACACATGCAATGACACTGGTGGATCCATGTGATTTATAAAAAGAACCCACACACAATGACTCTAGTGGATCCATGTGGTTTATGAAAAGAACAGACATGCAATGACTCTGGTGGATCCATATATGGTTTATGAAAATAACACACATGCAATCACAATGCTGGATTCATATGTGATTAATGAAAAGAACACACATGCAATAGCACTGGTGGATCCATATGTGGTTTATGACAAGAACACACATTCAATGACACTAGTGGCTCCATGTGTGGTTTGTGAGAAGAACAGACATGCAATAACTCTGGTGGATCCATGTAGTTTATGAAAAGAACAGACATGCAATGACTTTGGTGGATCCATTTGTGGTTTATGAAAAGAACCGACATGCAATGACTCTGGTGGATCGATATATGGTTTGTGAAAAGAACACACATGCAATGACTCTAGTTGATCCATGTGGTTTATGAGAAGAACACACATGCAATGAATTCTAGTGGATCCATGTGGTCCATAACAATAACACACATCCAATGACTCTAGTTGTGGTTTATTGAAAGAACACACATGCAATGACACTTGTGGATCCATATGTGGTTTATGAAAAGAAAACACATGCAATGACTCTGGTGGATCCATGTGGTTTATGAAAAGAACTGACATGCAATGACTTTGGTGGATCCATATGTGGTTTATGATAAGAACACACATGCAATGAACTCTAGTGAAGCCATATCTGGTTTGTGAAAACAACACACATGTAATGACTCTAGTGGATCCATATGTGGTTTGTGAATAGAACAGACATGCAATGACACTAGTGGATCCATGTGTGCTTTGTGTAAAGAACAAACATGCAATGACTCTAGTTGTGGTTTATGAAAAGAACACACAGGCATTGACACTTGTGGATCCATATGTGGTTTGTGAAAAGAACACACATGCAATGAATTTAGTTGATCCATGTCGTTTATGAGAAGGACACACATTCAATTAAATCTAGTGGATCCATGTGGTTTATGACAATAACACTCATCCAATGACTCTAGTTGTGGTTTATGAAAAGAACACACATGCAATGACACTGGTGGGTCCATATGTGGTTTGTGAAAAGAACACACATGCAATGAATCTGGTGGATCCATGTGTGGTTTGTGAAAAGAATAGGGATGCAATGACTCTGGTGGATCCACATGTGGTTTTTGAAAATAACAGACGTGCAATGAACTCTAGTGGATCCATGTGGTTTATGACAATAACACACGTCCAATAACTCTAGTTGTGGTTTATTAAGAGAACACACATACAATGACTCTGGTGGATCCATATGTAGTTTATGAGAAAACACACATGCAATGAACTCTAGTGGATCCATATGTGGTTTGTGAAAAGAACACACATGAAATGACTTGGGCGGATCCATGTGTGGTTTATGAAAGGAACAGACATGCAATGAATCTAGTGGATCCATATGTGGTTTATGAAAAGAACAGACATGCAATGTCTCTAGTGGATCCATATGTGGTTTGTGAAAAGAACATACATGCAATGACTCTAGTTGATCCATGTGGTTTATGAACAGAACAGACATGCAATGACTCTGGTGGATCCATATGTGGTTTATGAAAAGAACAGGCATGCAATGACTTTGGTGGATGCATATGTGGTTTGTGAAAAGAGAACACATGCAATGACTCTAGTTGATCCATGTGGTTTATGAGAAGAACACACATGCAATGAATTCTAATGGATCCATGTGGTTTATGACAATAACACACATCCAATGACTCTAGTTGTGGTTTATGAAAAGAACACACGTGCAATGACACTGGTGGATCCATATGTGGTTTATGAAAAGGCCACACAGGCAATGACACTAGTGGGTCCATGTCGTTTATGAAAAGAACAGACATGCAATGACTCTGGTGGATCCATATGTGGTTTATGAGAAGAACACACATGCAATGTACTCTAGTGGATCCATATGTGGTTTGTGAAAAGAACACACATGTAATGACTCTAGTGGACCCATATGTCGTTTGTGAAAAGAACAGACATGCAATGACACTTGTGGATCCATGTGTGGTTTTTGAAAAGAACACACATGCAATGACTTTAGTGGTTCCATGTGGTTTATGAAAAGAACGGACATGCAATGACTCTGGTGGATCCATATGTGGTTTTTGAAAAGAAAAGACATGCAATGACTCTGGTGGATCCATATGTGGTTTGTGAAAAGAACACACATGCAATGACTCTAGTTGATCCATGTGGTTTATGAGAAGAACACACATGCAATGAACTCTAGTGGATCCACGAGGTTTATGACAATAACACACATCCAATGACTCTAGTCGTGGTTTATGAAAAGAACACACATGCAATGACACTGGTGGATCCATGTGATTTATAAAAAGAACCCACATGCAATGACTCTAGTGGATCCATGTGGTTGATGAAAAGAACAGACATGCAATGACTCTGGTGGATCCATATATGGTTTATGAAAAGAACACACATGCAATCATAATGCTGGATCCATATGTGGTTAATGAAAAGAACACACATGGAATAACACTGGTGGATCCATATGTGGTTTGTGACAAGAACACACATTCAATGACACGGGTGGCTCCATGTGTGGTTTGTGAAAAGAACAGACATGCAATGACTATGGTGGATCCATGTAGTTTATGAAAAGAACAGACATGCAATGACTCTGGTGGATCCATTTATGGTTTATGAAAAGAACACACATGCAATGTACTCTAGTGGATCCATATGTGGTTTGTGAAATGAACACACATGTAATGACTCTAGTGGACCCATATGTGGTTTGTGAAAAGAACAGACATGCAATAACACTGGTGGATCCATGTGTGGTTTATGAAAAGAACACAGATGCAATGACTTTAGTGGATCCATGTGGTTTATGAAAAGAACAGACATGCAATGACACTGGTGGATCCATATGTGGTTTGTTAAAAGAACACACATGCAATGACTCTAGTTGATCCATGTGGTTTATGAGAAGAACACACGTGCAATGAACTCTAGTGGATCCATGTGGTTTATGACAATAACACACATTCAATGACTCTAGTCGTGGTTTACGAAAAGAACACACATGCAATGACACTGGTGGATCCATATGTGGTTTATGAAAAGGCCACACAAGCAATGACACTAGTGGGTCCATGTCGTTTATGAAAAGAACAGACATGCAATGAATCTGGTGGATCCATATGTGGTTTATGAGAAGAACACACATGCAATGTACTCTAGTGGATCCATATGTGGTTTGTGAAAAGAACACTCATGTAATGACTCTAGTGGACCCATATGTGGTTTGTGAAAAGAACAGACATGCCATGACACTTGTGGATCCATGTGTCGTTTTTGAAAAGAACACACATGCAATGACTTTAGTGGGTCCATGTGGTTTATGAAAAGAACGGACATGCAATGACTCTGGTGGATCCATATGTGGTTTTTGAAAAGAAAAGACATGCAATGACTCTGGTGGATCCATATGTGGTTTGTGAAAAGAACACACATGCAATGACTCTAGTTGATCCATGAGTTTTATGAGAAGAACACACATGCAATGAACTCTAGTGGATCCACGAGGTTTATGACAATAACACACATCCAATGACTCTAGTCGTGGTTTATGAAAAGAACACACATGCAATGACACTGGTGGATCCCTGTGATTTATAAAAAGAACCCACATGCAATGACTCTAGTGGATCCATGTGGTTGATGAAAAGAACAGACATGCAATGACTCTGGTGGATCCATATATGGTTTATGAAAATAACACACATGCAATCACAATGCTGGATCCATATGTGGTTAATGAAAAGAACACACATGCAATAACACTGGTGGATCCATATGTGGTTTGTGAAAAGAACACACATTCAATGACACAGGTGGCTCCATGTGTGGTTTGTGAAAAGAACAAACATGCAATGACTATGGTGGATCCATGTAGTTTATGAAAAGAACAGACATGCAATGACTCTGGTGGATCCATTTATGGTTTATGAAAAGAACAGACATGCAATGAATCTCGTAGATCCATATATGGTTTGTGAAAAGAACACACATGCAATGACTCTAGTTGATCCATGTGGTTTATGAGAAGAACACACATGCAATGAATTCTAGTGGATCCATCTGGTTTATGACAATAACACACATCCAATGACTCTAGTTGTGGTTTATTGAAAGAACACACATGCAATGACACTTGTGGATCCATATGTGGTTTATAAAAAGAAAACACATGCAATGACTCTGGTGGATCCATGTGGTTTATGAAAAGAACAGACATGCAATGACTTTGGTGGATCCATATGTGGTTTATGAGAAGAACACACATGCAATGAACTCTAGTGAAGCCATATGTGGTTTGTGAAAACAACACACATTTAATGACTCTAGTGGATCCATATGTGGTTTGTGAAAAGAACAGACATGCAATGACACTAGTGGATCCATGTGTGCTTTGTGTAAAGAACACACATGCAATGACTCAAGTGGATCCATGTGGTTTATGAAAATAACAGACATGCAATGACTCTAGTTGTGGTTTATGAAAAGAACACACATGCAATGACACTTGTGGATCCATATGTGGTTTGTGAAAAGAACGCACATTCAATGACTTTAGTTTATCCATGTCGTTTATGAGAAGGACACACATTCAATTAAATCTAGTGGATCCATGTGGTTTATGACAATAACACTCATCCAATGACTCTAGTTATGGTTTATGAAAAGAACACACATGAAATGACACTGGTGGATCCATATGTGGTTTGTGAAAAGAACACACATGCAATGACTCTAGTGGATCCATATGTGGTTTATGAAAATAACAGACATGCAATGAACTCTAGTGAATCCATGTGGTTTATGACAATAACACACGTGCAATAACTCTAGTTGTGGTTTATTAAGAGAACACACATACAATGACTCTGGTGGATCCATATGTGGTTTATGAGAAAACACACATGCAATGAACTCTAGTGGATCCATATGTGGTTTGTGAAAAGAACACACATGAAATGACTCGGGTGGATCCATGTGTGGATTGTGAATAGAACAGACATGCAATGACTCTCGTGGATCCATGTTGTTTATGAAAGGAACAGACATGCAGTGAATCTAGTGGATCCATATGTGGGTTATGAAAAGAATAGACATGCAATGTCTCTAGTGGATCCATATGTGGTTTGTGAAAAGAACAGACATGCAATGACTCTAGTTGATCCATGTGGTTTATGAACAATACATACATGCAATGACTCTGGTGGATCCATATCTGGTTTATGAAAATAACAGACATGCAATGACTTTGGTGGATCCATATGTGGTTTGTGAAAAGAGAACACATGCAATGACTCTAGTTTATCCATGTGGTTTATGAGAAGAACACACATGCAATGAATTCTAATGGATCCATGTGTTTTATGACAATAACACACATCCAATGACTCTAGTTGTGGTTTACGAAAAGAACACACATACAATGACACTGGTGGATCCATATGTGGTTTATGAAATGGACACACAAGCAATGACACTGGTGGATCCATGTGGTTTATGAAAAGAACAGTCATGCAATGACTCTGGTGGATCCATATGTGGTTTATGAGAAGAACACACATGCAATGTACTCTAGTGGATCCATATGTGGTTTGTGAAATGAACACACATGTAATGACTCTAGTGGACCCATATGTGGTTTGTGAAAAGAACAGACATGCAATAACACTGGTGGATCCATGTGTGGTTTTTGAAAAGAACACAGATGCAATGACTTTAGTGGATCCATGTGGTTTATGAAAAGAACAAACATGCAATGACTCTGGTGGATCCATATGTGGTTTGTTAAAAGAACACACATGCAATGACTCTAGTTGATCCATGTGGTTTATGAGAAGAACACACATGCAATGAACTCTAGTGGATCCATGTGGTTTATGACAATAACACACATTCAATGACTCTAGTCGTGGTTTACGAAAAGTACACACATGCAATCACACTGGTGGATCCATGTGATTTATAAAAAGAACCCACATGCAATGACTCTATTGGATCCATGTGGTTTATGAAAAGAACAGACATGCAATGACTCTGGTGGATCCATATATGGTTTATGAAAAGAACACAGATGCAATCACAATGCTAGATCCATATGTGTTTAATGAAAAGAACACACATGCAATAACACTTGTGGATCCATAAGTGGTTTGTGAACGGAACACACATTCAATGACACTGGTGGCTCCATGTTTGGTTTGTCAAAAGAACAGACATGCAATGACTCTGGTGGATCCATGTAGTTTATGAAAAGAACAGACATGCAATGACTCTGGTGGATCCATTTGTGGTTTATGAAAAGAACAGACATGCAATGACTCTGGTGGATCCATATATGGTTTGTGAAAAGAACACACATGCAATGACTCTTGTTGATCCATGTGGTTTATGAGAAGAACACACATGCAATGAATTCTAGTGGATCCAGGTGGTTTATAACAATAACACACATCCAATGACTCTAGTTGTGGTTTATTGAAAGTACACACATGCAATGAAACTTGTGGATCCATATGTGGTTTATGAAAAGAAAACACATGCAATGACTCTGGTGGATCCATGTGGTTTATGAAAAGAACAGACATGCAATGACTTTGGTGGATCCATATGTGGTTTATGAGAAGAACACACATGCAATGAACTCTAGTAAAGCCATATGTGGTTTGTGAAAAGAACACACATGCAATGACTCTGGTGGATCCATATGTGGTTTGTGAAAAGAACAGGGATGCAATGACTCTGGTGGATCCATATGTGGTTTATGAAAAATAACAGACATGCAATGAACTCTAGTGGATCCATGTGGTTTATGACAATAACACACATCTAATAACTCTAGTTGTGGTTTATTAAGAGAACACACATACAATGACTCTGGTGGATGCATATTTGGTTTATGAGAAAACACACATGCAATGAACTCTAGTGGATCCATATGTGGTTTGTGAAAAGAACACACATGAAATAACTCGGGTGGATCCATTTTTAGATAGTGAAAAGAACATGCATGCAATGACTCTCGTGGATCCATGTGGTTTATGAAAGGAATAGACATGCAATAACTCTGGTGGATCCATATGTGGTTTATGAAAAGAACAGACATGCAATGACTTTGGTGGATCCATATGTGGTTTGTGAAAAGAGAACACATGCAATGACTCTAGTTGATCCATGTGGTTTATGAGAAGAACAAACATGCAATGAATTCTAATGGATCCATGTGGTTTATGACAATAACACACATCCAATGACTCTAGTTGTGGTCTATGAAAAGCACACACATGCAATGACACTGGTGGATCCATATGTGGTTTATGAAAAGGACACACAAGCAATGACACTGGTGGATCCATGTGGTTTATGAAAAGAACAGACATGCAATGACTCTGGTGGATCCATATGTGGTTTATGAGAAGAACACACATGCAATGTACTCTAGTGGATCCATATGTGGTTTGTGAAAAGAACACACATGTAATGACTCTAGTGGACCCATATGTGGTTTGTGAAAAGAACATACATGCAATGACCCTGGTGGATCCATGTGTGGTTTTTGAAAAGAACACAGATGCAATGACTTTAGTGGATCCATGTGGTTTATGAAAAGAACAGACATGCAATGACTCTGGTGGATCCATATGTGGTTTATGAAAAGAACAGACATGCAATGACTCTGGTGGATCCATATGTGGTTTCAGAAAAGAACACACATGCAATGACTCTAGTTGATCCATGTGGTTTATGAGAAGAACACACATGCAATGAATTCTAGTGGATCCATGTGGTTTATAACAATAACACACATCCAATGACTCTAGTTGTGGTTTATTGAAAGTACACACATGCAATGACACTTGTGGATCCATATGTGGTTTATGAAAAGAAAACACATGCAATGACTCTGGTGGATCCATGTGGTTTATGAAAAGAACAGACATGCAATGACTTTGGTGGATCCATATGTGGTTTTGCTAAAGAACACACATGCAATGAACTCTAGGGAAGCCATATGTGGTTTGTGAAAACAACACACATGTAATGACTCTAGTGGATCCATATGTGGTTTGTGAAAAGAACACACATGTAATGACTCTAGTGGATCCATATGTGGTTTGTGAAAAGAACAGACATGCAATGACACTAGTGGATCCATGTGTGCTTTGTGTAAAGACCAAACATGCAATGAATCAAGTGGATCCATATGGTTTATGAAAATAACAGACATGCAATGACTCTAGTTGTGGTTTATGAAAAGAACACACATGCAATGACACTTGTGGATCCATATGTGGTTTGTGAAAAGAACACACATGCAATGACTTTAGTTGATCCATGTCGTTTATGAGAAGGACACACATTCAATTAAATCTAGTGGATCCATGTGGTTTATGACAATAACACTCATCCAATGACTCTAGTTGTGGTTTATGAAAATAACACACATGCAATGACACTGGTGGGTCCATATGTGGTTTGTGAAAAGAACACACATGCAATGACTCTGGTGGATCCATATGTGGTTTGTGAAAAGAATAGGGATGCAATGACTCTGGTGGATCCATATTTGGTTTTTGAAAATAACAGACGTGCAATGAACTCTAGTGGATCCATGTGGTTTATGACAATAACACACATCCAATAACTCTAGTTGTGGTTTATTAAGAGAACACACATTCAATGACTCTGGTGGATCCATATGTGGTTTATGAGAAAACACACATGCAATGAATTCTAGTGGATCCATATGTGGTTTGTGAAAATAACAAACATGAAATGACTCGGGTGGATCCATGTGTGGATTGTGAATAGAACAGACATGCAATGACTCTCGTGGATCCATGTTGTTTATGAAAGGAACAGACATGCAATGAATCTAGTGGATCCATGTCACATCCCAAGATTTTCCAAATCTTGTAATGTGAAAAATAAATGAATAAAATAAAACTTTGGTGATTTTTAGGGCCAGAAGAAACTTTTTGAAATCCAATGGGAATCTTCAAACCTATTTTGAACAATTAAAACCTAAAGGGATTTAAAAAGTTAAAACATTTATTAAAGGAAAATAAAATATTTTGGAAACACTATTTTGGATCTTTAAGTAAAGAGTTTTGGTTTTCAAAAGCAAATATAAATCTAAATAAAGATTATTTTATAAAGCCAAATTAAACCTTGGCCAAGACTTTGAAACAAAAGGTTTTGCTTTGATTAAAATAGTAGAGGTTTATTTAAAATAAAACAAAAAGGATTTAATATCCAAGTTGTTTTAATAAAGGTTTTACTATTTTCAAAACATCAAAACTTATTTATCTATTTAAAATAAGTTTTCCAAATATTTTATATTCTCAAATAAAACCTACTGAAGTGTTTTTGGTTTTATTCTAGATTTCAAAATAAAGATTTAAATAAAACCAATCCTATTTTGATTTATTAACTAAGGTCCATTTTATTTAATTATTAATGGACCCTATAGCAAAAATATTATTTTGTTTTAAACAAGCTTTCGAAGTATTTTCAAATGGAAATTTTATTAATTAAATCAAACCCTATTTTATTAAATAACTAAAGATCCATTTTATTTAATTATTGATAGGATCCTAAAATGAATAAAAAATTATTTTGTTTTGGACTTTGTTTTGTGTTATTAAACAGAACTAAAAATTTTACAAAGTTTGGTGGTGGTTTTGATTTGAATTGATGTTTGAAATTATTATTAAAACATTATTTGGTTTAAAACTAGGGCCTTTTGATTTATTTAAAAGACCCCAAAAAGAATAAAATTTTATTCAAAAATTAATTTCAGAATGTGCTACTAATCAGTATTTAAATCCACACAAATTTTGACAAAGTTTTGAAATCAAATGAGTGCTTGAAATAATTAAAGGAATTCAAAACAGAACTAAAGAAACAGAAATGGAAAAATAGAAACAGTACAAAAAAAAGAGTCAAACCGACCCAGCCCAACCAGCCCAGTCCAGCCCATCTGCCCCTCTCCCCCGAACCGTTTTTCCTCACCGCTGAAACAGCCCGCAAAGCCACTGACCGGTGGACCTCCCTCTCGTTTCTTTTCCCACTGACCGGTAGACCCCACCTCTACTGTTCATCCTCCCCACCCGCAGACCACGCCCACCCCTCGCCGGCCGTTACAGACGGAATAACTCCGGCGTAATACGCCTTAAACACGCGTTGAATCAGCCCCACGACCACGCAGGATAAATCGTCTCCCTCTCTTCTTCATTTCCCCTCCGACTCCTCCCTCAATCACGCCACCAGGCCGCCCCAATTCCTCCTCGAGCTCCTCTGTTCCGACCACCGTCTCCGGCCAATTCAGGCTAGTACACGCCACCCCCTGCCTTTCCGAGCACACGAGCACGTTCACCACTCCCAGACGCATCTGCTGGTACCCTCCGTTAACTCGCGGGCGTTCCTGAACGTCGACTTCGACCAAGCTCTGAGCGCCGCCGTCTGTCTCTTCTCCGACGACGCCTCCAGGTAAACCAGGTCGCCCCTCTTCTTCTCGTTCACGCACACAGCACCTCTGTGATCTCCTGTGTCTAAACCTACCCTTGGTTGATCTTCTCGTGACCTGTAGCGACGTCTCCGACCACGACTGAGACCACCCGACGTTGTCCTCCACTCCGGCGAGCAATCCTGGTAAGACCAGACCACCCCGACCCCTCTCGTTCATGCACACATCATCCCCGAGGTCTCCTGCATCTGATCATGTCCTTTGTTTGCCTCCTGGTGATCGACAGCTTCGCCTTCGACCTCGACCAGAGCCAGCCGTCGTCAGACGTAGCTCCGGCGAGCAATCCCTGACAGCACCGTGCGCTCCTTGGACTATCACGACCACGTTGAGCACCAGCATTCCACGGCGATCACTGTGAGCATCTCCCCTACTCATCTCGCTTCCTATTTCACCATCGCCGCCGCCGTCTGCCCGTCGCCGCCGCGCAGCGCCGCCAGTTAATGGCCATTTGTTTTGGTTCGTTAGATCTAGATCTGGCGCTCAAGATTAGTTCACTTAGCGCCGAAGAGGTACGCGTCCAGGACCGTGTGATCGATCAGATCCAACACCCTACAGCCGTGATCCGCAGCGAACCAGTACTGTCCAATTAAAACGCGCCGCGTGTCACCTACTCTGTTTAAAAACAGATTTGAAAACAGAATTATTTGCAAACTTCAAACCCTTGTATCTTTGGATCCACACGTCCAAAAATTACAAATTTTATGTCGTTGGATTCAGGAGAGCAAGACCTAACCAACCCTACCCTTGGTTTAGCAAATAGTATCTGTTAGTTTGTTTGTTTTTGCAGTTTCTTTTGTGTGCTTGCTAAGATTAGAAAAATTGTTTAAAAATGATTTTAGGGTTAAAACCTTTGCAAAATGGTTTGTGAAGAACTTAATGACCCTAGGAACCAACCCATAGTTTGGAAAATGTATTTGGTAAAGTTTAGGATGGAAAACTTGATTTAGCCCATTTCTAGCCAAATGAAAATAAAGATTTTGGTTATGAAAATGTTTTTGTAAAGAAAACTTTGGGAAAATGTTTTGGATCAAACTTACTAACCCTAGGAAACACTTTGTGAACTCAAAAATGTTTTTGGTGAAACAAAATAATGATTCTTTAATTTAAAACCATTTCTAGTCAAATAGAAATGAGGTTTATTTATTAAAAATGATTTTGGAAGAAAACCTTTGGAAAATGTTTTGTTTTAAACTCACTGACCCCAAACCCCAAGTTTTGTGATTTTAAAACATATTGGGTGAACCCTATAGATTAATGCCTTAGTAAAAAATATTTCTACACCACATAAAATGATACTTTATTTTGAAAATGGTTTTGAAGTGAAACCTCTTTGCAAATGACTTTGCCACTTTGGTAAATGACCAATTTGGATCATACAAAGTTTAGAAATCCAATAGAGACCCTCTTTGCAAAAATAAAACTATCTTGTGCATGCTCCCAAGCATGAATTAGTTTCCATTGTCTTGTGTGTATGAATTTGTTTGAGTGGTTATTGGTTTGGAATGTTAGTTGATTTTGTGTTTGCTTGATTGACTTGTAGTGAAGTTAGAGAAGTGTGAGACTAGCAAGATCAAGGAGTGAACCACCATTCCCTACCAAAAAGGCAAGTGATGCTTCATATCTTTTGTCCCATTACTTTCTCTATGCATTAGTGATTTTGCTAAGTAAAACTTGCATGGATTTTTGCTAAGTATAAACCTTGCTATAGGAAAACCTAGTAGATGAATCCTTAGTAGGATTTTTCTAAGTTAAGAATCCTATTACTATCAAGCTTAGCCTAGCTAATAGAAAACATGGGTGGACTATATATTCACACTATGGAAAAATTCCTAAGTCTGAGGACTTGTGTTTTGTTTAATAAAACAACTAAGTTAATGAATCACCTGGGTGGAATGGAAGGAATGGTATGTGTTGAGTGGTTCACAAGGCCATGGACTTGGCTTGTGTATCTCACTTGTGGATGGCCACCTAGGAACAAAGAGATTTGAGATGTCAAATGTTGAGAAGATTCAAGTGCAACCACTTGGCAATATGGGCTCTGCCATGATCATATAGGTTGCAAGAACTTAGCCATATGGACAGTGGGTGGTAGTGTTTGATAGGTTGGGACGCGTCCATGTTGGTCTAAGGGAAGGCTTCTGAAAGATTTTGTCTTGGGAAACCAAGTCTTGTGGGGAAAGTGCACCACCTCTGCAGAGTGTAAAACCTAAGTACTTAGCCATGTCCCTAGTAAAGGACAATTTGAGCATCAAGACATGGAAGCAATCAAGAATCTCATCATTCAAATTTCTAAGTTAAAACTTGTGGTTTGAACAAGGGTTGTTTGAAATCTTCAATCTTTGATTGAGAGATGCCTTGTAAAGGATCTTCAATCTTTGATTGAGAAAAATGATTTTTTTATCAAAGCAAAAACTTAGTATTTTCAAAGGTTAAGGAAAAATCTATTTTGAGCAATGCAAGCCTCAACTCCACTTAGCCAAATGCATATAGATGATAGACTCCACCATACTATTATAGTATCACTTGCCAATACAATTCAAATGTATTGACCCTTTGTGGCTGTAACTTGTATGTTGCAGGTTTGATTGTTTTTAGTGAAGATTGATTGATTAGGATTACAAAGTCTACAACCAACATATGCACTGTGGCACTTTGAAGATGAAGGACCCCATGACTATAGTTATTCCGCTGCAATGTAATGTAATAGCCAAATGAGCTATGTATGATGTAATAAAATTATGTTATTCCTGGTTATAAAGTTATATTATGACCTTTGTTTCTTGATATTACATCTAAACTGTGGATGCTAGCTATTGATCCAGGGACTAGCATTGTAAACACAGGAGGGATCAACCTCATTGAAGGTTGAGAACTCTATAAGATGGTATCAGAGCATTGTGTTGCCTGTAGGATTGTAACCCTAGGATTGGACAAAACCCCTTAGAAAAATAGGAGTTGTATTTGTTCCAAAACTTATTTACAAACAATCTTGTAAACCCTTTCCTCAACCATTTTGGTTTCAACTCTACATCTCATCTAATTCAAACTTGATGGAAAAAGCCTACCCCATGGCCAAAGACTACACCATGTGCAAAGGACTTCTTCAACTTCATCAACTCTAATGACTTCAACATCTTCAAACTTGGATATCACTAAAGACTACAAGTGAGACAAGAAATGTTACTCAAGACTTGAAGACTAAGGAAAAACAACCTAGAAGGAACCATCATCACCTTTGAAGTTTTGTGACCAAGACACAAGAAATATTCCCCAAGGATACAAAGATCTTGTTTAAGAAGAACCAACCAAGAAGGATGGAAAGATCTCAAGTGAACCATATAGATGGACCACCATATTTTGTTTAAGTCAAACACACCAACTTATGTGGTGTATCAAAATATTTTATTGCCTAAGTATGTGCTAGAAACTTTGTTGTTTGAGTGGAATGTTATGTTTGTGATTGCTTGCACATTGCTTGTGTGAATTGTGATGTGTGTGATTAGAAATATTCCCTTAGAAATATCTTGCCTATTCTAATCCCAACCCAACCCAAACAGATGACTACCCCAAGAGACTCCAACATCAAGGTTGATGACAACAACAACAACAACCAAGAGGACAACATGAGAGAACTTATAGCAACCCAAAAACCAGTTGAGCCAAGAAACAACTCATCTTTTAGCCAACAACAATGGATTAGACCCAACCATGCAAAGGTTTTTGAAAACTCAATCCCAATTGTTGCAAAGGATGGCCACTCAAATGATCAACATGGGAGACAACTCTTCCCAAGGAGTTTGTGACAACAAGGATGACAAAGATGTTATTCTAGAAGGAACCCAAGCTTGCAATATTTGTGGAGACAAGGATCACACTTCCAAGGAGCATGAAGATCAATGCCCCAATTGTGAAAAGAAACATCCAGCTAATCAATGCTCCACTTCTCAAGCTACTTGATACCTATGTGAAGGAAACAATCATACTCCTATACAATGCCCCATCTATTCCATGGTGGAACAAAGGAAACAAGAAGGATCCAAGTCTACCAAAGGAAAAGGGCCACTCATACCTCCAAACAAGACAACCCAATTCAAAGGATCAAAGAAACCCAAGAAACCAAGACCAGACATGAACCTTGTGCAATGTCGTAAACGTAAGGAAATGGGACACTACTCCAGTGAGTGCCCAGAGAACAAGAAGAATAAAGGAATTGACCAAGTGGTGTGCAACAACTGCAAGAAACTAGGCCATTATGTAGCAACTTGTCCACAAGAGCAACGTAAAGAACTCCAAGATATCCACTGTTTCAATTGCAAGAACCCAGGGACTAGCATTGTAAACACAGGAGGGATCAACCTCATTGAAGGACACTATGCAAGCAATTGTCCAGAGAAGATGAAGAATAAGTTGAACAAGCCTATGAAGGATCTCAACCTTGGCCCATGAGTCAAGTATGGAAACAAAGGACACTATGTAGAAGGTTGCTCAGAGAAGTTTCCCCAGCAAGCCAAGATGTAAATTACTTTGAAAATTTTTAAGGGTGGTAGTACCCTATATGTTTTGAGCCAACTTGTAACCCTAGCCTTCCCAAATCTCGGGACGAGATTTATTTTAAGGGTGGTAGCCTGTCACATCCCAAGATTTCCCAAATCTTGTAATGTGAAAAATAAATGAATAAAATAAAACTTTGGTGATTTTCAGGGCCAGAAGAAACTTTTTGAAATCCAATGGGAATCTTCAAACCTATTTTGAACAATTAAAACCTAAAGGGATTTAAAAAGTTAAAACATTTATTGAAGGAAAATAAAATATTTTGGAAACACTATTTTGGATCTTTAAGTAAAGAGTTTTGGTTTTCAAAAGCAAATATAAATCTAAATAAAGATTATTTTATAAAGCCAAATTAAACCTTGGCCAAGACTTTGAAACAAAAGGTTTTGCTTTGATTAAAATAGTAGAGGTTTATTTAAAATAAAACAAAAAGGATTTAATATCCAAGTTGTTTTAATAAAGGTTTTACTATTTTCAAAACATCAAAACTTATTTATCTATTTAAAATAAGTTTTCCAAATATTTTATATTCTCAAATAAAACCTACTGAAGTGTTTTTGGTTTTATTCTAGATTTCAAAATAAAGATTTAAATAAAACCAATCCTATTTTGATTTATTAACTAAGGTCCATTTTATTTAATTATTAATGGACCCTATAGCAAAAATGTTATTTTGTTTTAAACAAGCTTTCGAAGTATTTTCAAATGGAAATTTTATTAATTAAATCAAACCCTATTTTATTAAATAACTAAAGATCCATTTTATTTAATTATTGAATGGATCCTAAAATTAATAAAAAATTATTTTGTTTTGGATTTGTTTTGTGTTATTAAACAGAACTAAAAATTTTACAAAGTTTGGTGGTGGTTTTGATTTGAATTGATGTTTGAAATTATTATTAAAACATTATTTGGTTTAAAACTAGGGCCTTTTGATTTATTTAAAAGACCCCAAAAAGAATAAAATTTTATTCAAAAATTAATTTCAGAATGTGCTACTAATCAGTATTTAAATCCACACAAATTTTGACAAAGTTTTGAAATCAAATGAGTGCTTGAAATAATTAAAGGAATTCAAAACAGAACTAAAGAAACAGAAATGGAAAAACAGAAACAGTACAAAAAAAAGAGTCAAACCGACCCAGCCCAACCAGCCCAGTCCAGCCCATCTGCCCCTCTCCCCCGAACGTTTTTTCCTCACCGCTGAAACAGCCCGCAAAGCCACTGACCGGTGGACCTCCTCGCTTTCTTTTCCCAATCGACGGTGACCCCCACCTCTACTGTTCATCCTCCCCACCTGCAGACCACGCCCACCCCTCGCCGGCTGTTACAGACGGAATAACTCCAGCGTAATACGCCTTAAACACGTGTTGAATCAGCCCCACGACCACGCAGGATAAATCGTCTCCCTCTCTTCTTCATTTCCCCTTCGACTCCTCCCTCAATCACGCCACCAGGCCGCCCCAATTCCTCCTCGAGCTCCTCTGTTCCGACCACCGTCTCCGGCCAATTCAGGCCAGTACACGCCACCCCCTGCCTTTCCGAGCACACGAGCACGTTCACCACTCCCAGACGCATCTGCTGGTACCCTCCGTTCACTCACGGGCGTTCCTGAATGTCGACTTCGACCAAGCTCTGAGCGCCGCCGTCTGTCTCTTCTCCGACGACGCCTCCCAGGTAAACCAGGTCGCCCCTCTTCTTCTCGTTCACGCACACAGCACCTCTGTGATCTCCTGTGTCTAAACCTACCCTCGGTTGATCTTCTCGTGACCTGTAGCGACGTCTCCGACCACGACTAAGACCACCCGACGTTGTCCTCCACTCCGGCGAGCAATCCTGGTAAGACCAGACCACCCCGACCCCTCTCGTTCATGCACACATCATCCCCGAGGTCTCCTGCATCTGATCATGTCCTTTGTTTGCCTCCTGGTGATCGACAGCTTCGCCTTCGACCTCGACCAGAGCCAGCCGTCGTCAGAAGCAGCTCCGGCGAGCAATCCCTGACAGCACCGTGCGCCCCTTGGACTATCACGACCACGTTGAGCACCAGCATTCCACGGCAATCACTGTGAGCATCTCCCCTACTCATCTCGCTTCCTATTTCACCATCGCCACCGTCGTCTGCCCATCGCCGCCGCGCACAGCCGCGCAGCGCCGCCAGTTAATGGCCATTTGTTTTGGTTCGTTAGATCTAGATCTGGCGCTCAAGATTAGTTCACTTAGCGCCAAAGAGGTACGCGTCCAGGACCGTGCGATCGATCAGATCCAACGCCCTACAGCCGTGATCCGCAGCGAACCGGTACTGTCCAATTAAAACGCGCCGCGTGTCACCTACTCTGTTTAAAAACAGATTTGAAAACAGAATTATTTGCAAACTTCAAACCCTTGTATCTTTGGATCCACACGTCCAAAAATTACAAATTTTATGTCGTTGGATTCAGGAGAGCAAGACCTAACCAACCCTACCCTTGGTTTAGCAAATAGTATCTGTTAGTTTGTTTGTTTTTGCAGTTTCTTTTGTGTGCTTGCTAAGATTAGAAAAATTGTTTAAAAATGATTTTAGGGTTAAAACCTTTTCAAAATGGTTTGTGAAGAACTTACTGACCCTAGGAACCAACCCATAGTTTGGAAAATGTATTTGGTAAAGTTTAGGATGGAAAACTTGATTTAGCCCATTTCTAGCCAAATGAAAATAAAGATTTTGGTTATGAAAATGTTTTTGTAAAGAAAACTTTGGGAAAATGTTTTGGATCAAACTTACTAACCCTAGGAAACACTTTGTGAACTCAAAAATGTTTTTGGTTAAACAAAATAATGATTCTTTAATTTAAAACCATTTCTAGTCAAATAGAAATGAGGTTTATTTATTAAAAATGATTTTGGAATAAAACCTTTGGGAAATGTTTTGTTTTAAACTCACTGACCCCAAACCCCAAGTTTTGTGATTTGAAAACATATTGGGTGAACCCTATAGATTAATGCCTTAGTAAAAAATATTTCTACACCACATAAAATGATACTTTATTTTGAAAATGGTTTTGAAGTGAAACCTCTTTGCAAATGACTTTGCCACTTTGGTAAATGACCAATTTGGATCATACAAAGTTTAGAAATCCAATAGAGACCCTCTTTGCAAAAATAAAACTATCTTGTGCATGCTCCCAAGCATGAATTAGTTTCCATTGTCTTGTGTGTATGAATTTGTTTGAGTGGTTATTGGTTTGGAATGTTAGTTGATTTTGTGTTTGCTTGATTGACTTGTAGTGAAGTTAGAGAAGTGTGAGACTAGCAAGATCAAGGAGTGAACCACCATTCCCTACCAAAAAGGCAAGTGATGCTTCATATCTTTTGTCCCATTACTTTCTCTATGCATTAGTGATTTTGCTAAGTAAAACTTGCATGGATTTTTGCTAAGTATAAACCTTGCTATAGGAAAACCTAGTAGATGAATCCTTAGTAGGATTTTTCTAAGTTAAGAATCCTATTACTATCAAGCTTAGCCTAGCTAATAGAAAACATGGGTGGACTATATATTCACACTATGGAAAAATTCCTAAGTCTGAGGACTTGTGTTTTGTTTAATAAAACAACTAAGTTAATGAATCACCTGGGTGGAATGGAAGGAATGGTATGTGTTGAGTGGTTCACAAGGCCATGGACTTGGCTTGTGTATCTCACTTGTGGATGGCCACCCAGGAACAAAGAGATTTGAGATGTCAAATGTTGAGAAGATTCAAGTGCAACCACTTGGCAATATGGGCTCTGCCATGATCATATAGGTTGCAAGAACTTAGCCATATGGACAGTGGGTGGTAGTGTTTGATAGGTTGGGACGCGTCCATGTTGGTCTAAGGGAAGGCTTCTAAAAGATCTTGTCTTGGGAAACCAAGTCTTGTGGGGAAATTGCACCACCTCTGCAGAGTGTAAAACCTAAGTACTTAGCCATGTCCCTGGTAAAGGACAATTTGAGCATCAAGACATGGAAGCAATCAAGAATCTCATCATTCAAATTTCTAAGTTAAAACTTGTGGTTTGAACAAGGGTTGTTTGAAATCTTCAATCTTTGATTGAGAGATGCCTTGTAAAGGATCTTCAATCTTTTATTGAGAAAAATGATTTTTTTATCAAAGCAAAAACTTAGTATTTTCAAAGGTTAAGGAAAAATCTATTTTGAGCAATGCAAGCCTCAACTCCACTTAGCCAAATGCATATAGATGATAGACTCCACCATACTATTATAGTATCACTTGCCAATACAATTCAAATGTATTGACCCTTTGTGGCTGTAACTTGTATGTTGCAGGTTTGATTGTTTTTAGTGAAGATTGATTGATTAGGATTAGAAAGTCTACAACCAACATGTCTGCCTGTGGCACTTTGAAGATGAAGGACCCCATGACTATAGTTATTCCGCTGCAATGTAATGTAATAGCCAAATGAGCTATGTATGATGTAATAAAATTATGTTATTCCTGGTTATAAAGTTATATTATGACCTTTGTTTCTTGATATTACATCTAAACTGTGGATGCTAGCTATTGATCCAGGGACTAGCATTGTAAACACAGGAGGGATCAACCTCATTGAAGGTTGAGAACTCTATAATCCATATGTGGTTTATGAAAAGAACAGACATGCAATGTCTCTAGTGGATCCATATGTGGTTTGTGAAAAGAACAGACATGCAATGACTCTAGTTGATCCATGTGGTTTATGAACAGCACAGACATGCACTCACTCTGGTGGATCCATATGTGGTTTATGAAAAGAACAGACATGCAATGACTATGGTGGATCCATATGTGGTTTATGAGATGGACACACAAGCAATAGCTCTGGTGGATCCATGTAGTTTATGAAAAGAACAGACATACAATGACTCTGGTGGATCCATTTGTGGTTTATGAAAAGAACAGACATGCAATGACTCTGGTGGATCCATATATGGTTTGTGAAAAGAACACACATGCAATGACTCTAGTTGATCCATGTGGTTTATGAGAAGAACACACATGCAATGAATTCTAATAGATCCATGTGGTTTATGACAATAACACACATCCAATGACTCTAGTTGTGGTTTATGAAAAGAACACACATGCAATGACACTGGTGGATCCATATGTGGTTTATGAAATGGACACACAAGCAATGACACTGGTGGATCCATGTGGTTTATGAAAAGAACAGACATGCAATGACTCTGGTGGATCCATATTTGGTTTATGAGAAGAACACACATGCAATGTACTCTAGTGTATCCATATGTGGTTTTTGAAAAGAACACGGATGCAATGACTTTAGTGGATCCATGTGGTTTATGAAAATAACAGACATGCAATGACTCTGGTGGATCCATATATGGTTTGTGAAAAGAACACACATGCAATGACTCTAGTTGATCCATGTGGTTTATGAGAAGAACACACATGCAATGAATTCTAGTGGATCCATCTGGTTTATAACAATAACACACATCCAATGACTCTAGTTGTGGTTTATTGAAAGAACACACATGCAATGACACTTGTGGATCCATATGTGGTTTATGAAAAGAAAACACATGCAATGACTCTGGTGGATCCATGTGGTTTATGAAAAGAACAGACATGCAATGACTTTGGTGGATCCATATGTGGTTTATGAGAAGAACACATATGCAATGAACTCTAGTGAAGACATATGAGGTTTGTGAAAACATAACACATTTAATGACTCTAGTGGATCCATATGTGGTTTGTGAAAAGAACAGACATGCAATGACACTAGTGGATCCATGTGTGCTTTGTGTAAAGAACACACATGCAATGACTCAAGTGGATCCATGTGGTTTATGAAAATAATAGACATGCAATGACTCTAGTTGTGGTTTATGAAAAGAACACACATGCAATGACACTTGTGGATCCATATGTGGTTTGTGAAAAGAACACACATGCAATGAGTTTAGTTGATCCATGTCGTTTATGAGAAGGACACACATTCAATTAAATCTAGTGGATCCATGTGGTTTATGACAATAACACTCATCCAATGACTCTAGTTGTGGTTTATGAAAAGAACACACATGCAATGACACTGGTGGATCCAAATGTGGTTTGTGAAAAGAACACACATGCAACGACTCTAGTGGATTTATAAAAAGAACCCACATGCAATGACTCTATTGGATCCATGTGGTTTATGAAAAGAACAGACATGCAATGACTCTGGTGGATCCATATATGGTTTATGAAAAGAACACACATGCAATCACAATGCTGGATCCATATGTGGTTAATGAAAAGAACACACATGCAATAACACTGGTGGATCCATAAGTGGTTTGTGAACAGAACACACATTCAATGACACTGGTGGCTCCATGTGTGGTTTGTGAAAAGAATAGACATGCAATGACTCTGGTGGATCCATGTAGTTTATGAAAAGAACAGACATGCAATGACTCTGGTGGATCCATTTGTGGTTTATGAAAAGAACAGACATGCAATGACTCTGGTGGATCCATATATGGTTTGTGAAAAGAACACACATGCAATGACTCTAGTTGATCCATGTGGTTTATGAGAAGAACACACATGCAATGAATTCTAGTGGATCCATGTGGTTTATAACAATAACACACGTCCAATGACTCTAGTTGTGGTTTATTGAAAGTACACACATGCAATGACACTTGTGGATCCATATGTGGTTTATGAAAAGAAAACACATGCAATGACTCTGGTGGATCGATGTGGTTTATGAAAAGAACAGACATGCATTGACTTTGGTGGATCCATATGTGGTTTATGAGAAGAACACACATGCAATGAACTCTAGTGAAGCCATATGTGGTTTGTGAAAATAACACACATGCAATGACTCTGGTGGATCCATATGTGGTTTGTGAAAAGAACAGGGATGCAATGACTCTGGTGGATCCATATGTGGTTTATGAAAAATAACAGACATGCAATGAACTCTAGTGGATCCATGTGGTTTATGACAATTACACACATCCAATAACTCTAGTTGGGGTTTATTAAGAGAACACACATACAATGACTCTAGTGGATGCATATGTGGTTTATGAGAAAACACACATGCAATGAACTCTAGTGCATCCATATGTGGTTTGTGAAAAGAACACACATGAAATGACTTGGGTGGATCCATGTGTGGATTGTGAAAAGAACATACATGCAATGACTCTCGTGGATCCATGTGGTTTATGAAAGGAACAGAGATGCAATGAATCTAGTGGATCCATATGTGGTTTATGAAAAGAACAGACATGCAATGTCTCTAGTGATCCATATGTGGTTTGTGAAAAGAACAGACATGCAATGACTCTGGTGGATCCATGTGGTTTATGAACAGAACAGACATGCAATGACTCTGGTGGATCCATATGTGGTTTATGAAAAGAACAGACATGCAATGACTTTGGTGGATCCATATGTGGTTTGTGAAAAGAGAACACATGCAATGACTCTAGTTGATCCATGTGGTTTATGAGAAGAACAAACATGCAATGAATTCTAATGGATCCATGTGGTTTATGACAATAACACACATCCAATGACTCTAGTTGTGGTTTATGAAAAGCACACACATGCAATGACACTGGTGGATCCATATGTGGTTTAGGAAAAGGACACACAAGCAATGACACTGGTGGACCATGTGGTTTATGAGAAGAACACACATGCAATGTACTCTAGTGGATCCATATGTGGTTTGTGAAAAGAACACACATGTAATGACTCTAGTGGACCCATATGTGGTTTGTGAAAAGAACAGACATGCAATGACCCTGGTGGATCCATGTGTGGTTTTTGAAAAGAACACAGATGCAATGACTTTAGTGGATCCATGTGGTTTATGAAAAGAACAGACATGCAATGACTCTGGTGGATCCATATGTGGTTTATGAAAAGAACAGACATGCAATGACTCTGGTGGATCCATATGTGGTTTGTGAAAAAACACACATGCAATGACTCTAGTTGATCCATGTGGTTTATGAGAAGAACACACATGCAATGAACTCTAGTGGATCCATGTGGTTTATGAAAATAACACACATCCAATGACTCTAGTCGTGGTTTATGAAAAGAACACACATGCAATGACACTGGTGGATCCATGTGATTTATAAAAAGAACCCACATGCAATGACTCTAGTGGATCCATGTGGTTTATGAAAAGAACAGACATGCAATGACTCTGGTGGATCCATATATGGTTTATGAAAAGAACACACATGCAATCACAATGCTGGATCCATATGTGATTAATGAAAAGAACACACATGCAATAGCACTGGTGGATCCATATGTGGTTTGTGACAAGAACACACATTCAATGACACTAGTGGCTCCATGTGTGGTTTGTGAAAATAACAGACATGCAATGACTCTGGTGGATCCATGTAGTTTATGAAAAGAACAGAGATGCAATGACTCTCGTGGATCCATTTGTGGTTTATGAAAAGAACAGACATGCAATGACTCTCGTGGATCCATATATGGTTTGTGAAAAGAACACACATGCAATGACTCTAGTTAATCCATGTGGTTTATGAGAATAACACACATGCAATGAATTCTAGTGGATCCATGTGGTCTATAACAATAACACACTTCCAATGACTCTAGTTGTGGTTTATTGAAAGAACACACATGCAATGACACATGTGGATCCATATGTGGTTTATGAAAAGAAAACACATGCAATGACTCTGGTGGATCCATGTGGTTTATGAAAAGAACAGACATGCAATGACTTTGGTGGATCCATATGTGGTTTTGCTGAAGAACACACATGCAATGAACTCTAGGAAAGCCATATGTGGTTTGTGAAAACAACACACATGTAATGACTCTAGTGGATCCATATGTGGTTTGTGAAAAGAACAGACATGCAATGACACTAGTGGATCCATGTGTGCTTTGTGTCAAGAACAAACATGCAATGACTCAAGTGGATCCAGATGGTTTATGAAAATAACAGACATGCAATGACTCTAGTTGTGGTTTATGAAAAGAACACACATGCAATGACACTTGTGGATCCATATGTGGTTTGTGAAAAGAACACACATGCAATGACTTTAGTTGATCCATGTCATTTATGAGAAGGACACACATTCAATTAAATCTAGTGGATCCATGTGGTTTATGACAATAACACTCATCCAATGACTCTAGTTGTGGTTTATGAAAAGAACACACATGCAATGACTCTGGTGGATCCATATGTGGTTTGTGAAAAGAATAGGGATGCAATGACTCTGGTGGATCCATATTTGGTTTTTGAAAATAACAGACGTGCAATGAACTCTAGTGGATCCATGTGGTTTATGACAATAACACACATACAATAACTCTAGTTGTGGTTTATTAAGAGATCACACATACAATGACTGTGGTGGATCCATATGTGGTTTATGAGAAAACACACATGCAATGAATTCTAGTGGATCCATATGTGGTTTGTGAAAATAACAAACATGAAATGACTCGGGTGGATCCATGTGTGGATTGTGAATAGAATAGACATGCAATGACTCTTGTGGATCCATGTTGTTTATGAAAGGAACAGACATGCAATGAATCTAGTGGATCCATATGTGGTTTATGAAAAGATTAGACATGCAATGTCTCTAGTGGATCCATATGTGGTTTGTGAAAAGAACAGACATGCAATGACTCTAGTTGATCCATGTGGTTTATGAACAGCATAGACATGCACTCACTCTGGTGGATCCATATGTGGTTTATGAAAAGAACAGACATGCAATGACTTTGGTGGATCCATATGTGGTTTGTGAAAAGAGAACACATGCAATGACTCTAGTTGATCCATGTGGTTTATGAGAAGAACACACATGCAATGAATTCTAATAGATCCATGTGGTTTATGACAATAACACACATCTAGTGACTCTAGTTGTGGTTTATGAAAAGAACACACATGCAATGACACTGGTGGATCCATGTGTGGTTTATGAAATGGACACACAAGCAATGACACTGGTGGATCCATGTGGTTTATGAAAAGAATAGACATGAATGACTCTGGTGGATCCATATGTGGTTTATGAGAAGAACACACATGCAATCTACTCTAGTGTATCCATATGTGGTTTGTGAAAAGAACACACATGTAATGACTCTAGTGGACCCATATGTGGTTTGTGAAAAGAACAGACATGCAATGACACTGGTGGATCCATGTGTTGTTTTTGAAAAGAACACAGATGCAATGACTTTAGTGGATCCATGTGGTTTATGAAAAGAACAGACATGCAATGACTCTGGTGGATCCATATATGGTTTGCGAAAAGAACACACATGCAATGACTCTAGTTGATCCATGTGGTTTATGAGAAGAACACACATGCAATGAATTCTAGTGGATCCATCTGGTTTATAACAATAACACACATCCAATGACTCTAGTTGTGGTTTATTGAAAGAACACACATGCCATGACACTTGTGGATCCATATGTGGTTTATGAAAAGAAAACACATGCAATGGCTCTGGTGGATCCATGTGGTTTATGAAAAGAACAGACATGCAATGACTTTGGTGGATCCATATGTGGTTTATGAGAAGAACACACATGCAATGAACTCTAGTGAAGCCATATGTGGTTTGTGAAAACATAACACATTTAATGACTCTAGTGGATCCATATGTGGTTTGTGAAAAGAACAGACATGCAATGACACTAGTGGATCCATGTGTGCTTTGTGTAAAGAACACACATGCAATGACTCAAGTGGATCCATGTGGTTTATGAAAATAACAGACATGCAATGACTCTAGTTGTGGTTTATGAAAAGAACACACATGCAATGACACTTGTGGATCCATATGTGGTTTGTGAAAAGAACACACATGCAATGACTTTAGTTGATCCATGTCGTTTATGAGAAGGACACACATTCAATTAAATCTAGTGGATCCATGTGGTTTATGACAATAACACTCATCCAATGACTCTAGTTATGGTTTATGAAAAGAACACACATGCAATGACACTGGTGGATCCATATGTGGTTTGTGAAAAGAACACACATGCAACGACTCTAGTGGATTTATAAAAAGAACCCACATGCAATGACTCTATTGGATCCATGTGGTTTATGAAAAGAACAGACATGCAATGACTCTGGTGGATCCATATGTGGTTTATGAGAAGAACACACATGCAATGTACTCTAGTGTATCCATATGTGGTTTGTGAAAATAAAACACATGTAATGACTCTAGTGGACCCATATGTGGTTTGTGAAAAGAACAGACATGCAATGACACTGGTGGATCCATGTGTGGTTTTTGAAAAGAACACAGATGCAATGACTTTAGTGGATCCATGTGGTTTATGAAAAGAACAGACATGCAATGACTCTGGTGGATCCATATATGGTTTTTGAAAAGAACACACATGCAATGACTCTAGTTGATCCATGTGGTTTATGATAAGAACACACATGCAATGAATTCTAGTGGATCCATCTGGTTTATAACAATAACACACATCGAATGACTCTAGTTGTGGTTTATTGAAAGAACACACATGCAATGACACTTGTGGATCCATATGTGGTTTATGAAAAGAAAACACATGCAATGACTCTGGTGGATCCATGTGGTTTATGAAAAGAACAGACATGCAATGACTTTGGTGGATCCATATGTGGTTTATGAGAAGAACACACATGCAATGAACTCTAGTGAAGCCATATGTGGTTTGTGAAAACATAACACATTTAATGACTCTAGTGGATCCATATGTGGTTTGTGAAAAGAACAGACATGCAATGACACTAGTGGATCCATGTGTGCTTTGTGTAAAGAACACACATGCAATGACTCAAGTGGATCCATGTGGTTTATGAAAAGAACAGACATGCAATGACTCTAGTTGTGGTTTATGAAAAGAACACACATGCAATGACACTTGTGGATCCATATGTGGTTTGTGAAAAGAACACACATGCAATGACTTTAGTTGATCCATGTCGTTTATGAGAAGGACACACATTCAATTAAATCTAGTGGATCCATGTGGTTTATGACAATAACACTCATCCAATGACTCTAGTTGTGGTTTATGAAAAGAACACACATGCAATGACACTGGTGGATCCATATGTGGTTTGTGAAAAGAACACACATGCAACGACTCTAGTGGATTTATAAAAAGAACCCACATGCAATGACTCTATTGGATCCATGTGGTTTATGAAAAGAACAGACATGCAATGACTCTGGTGGATCCATATATGGTTTATGAAAAGAACACACATGCAATCACAATGCTGGATCCATATGTGGTTAATGAAAAGAACATACATGCAATAACACTGGTGGATCCATAAGTGGTTTGTGAACGGAACACACATTCAATGACACTGGTGGCTCCATGTGTGGTTTGTGAAAAGAACAGACATGCAATGACTCTGGTGGATCCATGTAGTTTATGAAAAGAACAGACATGCAATGACTCTGGTGGATCCATTTGTGGTTTATGAAAAGAACAGACATGCAATGACTCTGGTGGATCCATATATGGTTTGTGAAAAGAACACACATGCAATGACTCTAGTTGATCCATGTGGTTTATGAGAAGAACACACATGCAATGAATTCTAGTGGATCCATGTGGTTTATAACAATAACACACATCCAATGACTCTAGTTGTGGTTTATTGAAAGTACACACATGCAATGACACTTGTGGATCCATATGTGGTTTATGAAAAGAAAACACATGCAATGACTCTGGTGGATCCATGTGGTTTATGAAAAGAACAGACATGCAATGACTTTGGTGGATCCATATGTGGTTTATGAGAAGAAAACACATGCAATGAACTCTAGTGAAGCCATATGTGGTTTGTGAAAAGAACACACATGCAATGACTCTGGTGGATCCATATGTGGTTTGTGAAAAGAACAGGGATGCAATGACTCTGGTGGATCCATATGTGGTTTATGAAAAATAACAATCATGCAATGAACTCTAGTGGATCCATGTGGTTTATGACAATTACACACATCCAATAACTCTAGTTGGGGTTTATTAAGAGAACACACATACAATGACTCTGGTGGATGCATATGTGGTTTATGAGAAAACACACATGCAATGAACTCTAGTGCATCCATATGTGGTTTGTGAAAAGAACACACATGAAATAACTCGGGTGGATCCATTTTTGGATTGTGAAAAGAACATACATGCAATGACTCTCGTGGATACATGTGGTTTATGAAAGGAACAGACATGCAATGAATCTAGTGGATCCATATGTGGTTTATGAAAAGAACAGACATGCAATGTCTCTAGTCGATCCAAATGTGGTTTGTGAAAAGAACAGACATGCAATGACTCTGGTTGATCCATGTGGTTTACGAACAGAACATACATGCAATGACTCTGGTGGATCCATATGTGGTTTATGAAAAGAACAGACATGCAATGACTTTGGTGGATCCATATGTGGTTTGTGAAAATAGAAGACATGCAATGACTCTAGTTGATCCATGTGGTTTATGAGAAGAACACACATGCAATGAATTCTAATAGATCCATGTGGTTTATGACAATAACACACATCCAATGACTCTAGTTGTGGTTTATGAAAAGCACACACATGCAATGACACTGGTGGATCCATATGTGGTTTATGAAAAGGACACACAAGCAATGACACTGGTGGATCCATGTGGTTTATGAAAAGAACAGACATGCAATGACTCTGGTGGATCCATATGTGGTTTATGAGAAGAACACACATGCAATGTACTCTAGTGGATCCATATGTGGTTTGTGAAAAGAACACACATGTAATGACTCTAGTGGACCCATATGTGGTTTGTGAAAAGAATAGACATGCAATGACCCTGGTGGATCCATGTGTGGTTTTTGAAAAGAACACATATGCAATGACTTTAGTGGATCCATGTGGTTTATGAAAAGAACAGACATGCATTGACTCTGGTGGATCCATATGTGGTTTATGAAAAGAACAGACATGCAATGACTCTGGTGGATCCATATGTGGTTTGCGAAAAGAACACACATGCAATGACTCTAGTTGATCCATGTGGTTTATGAGAAGAACACACATGCAATGAACTCTAGTGGATCCATGTGGTTTATGAAAATAACATTCATCCAATGACTCTAGTCGTGGTTTATGAAAAGAACACACATGCAATGACACTGGTGGATCCATGTGATTTACAAAAAGAACCCACATGCAATGACTCTAGTGGATCCATGTGGTTTATGAAAAGAACAGACATGCAATGACTCTGGTGGATCCATATATGGTTTATGAAAAGAACACACATGCAATCACAATGCTGGATCCATATGTGATTAATGAAAAGAACACACATGCAATAGCACTAGTGGATCCATATGTGGTTTGTGACAAGAACACACATTCAATGACACTGGTGGCTCCATGTGTGGTTTGTGAAAATAACAGACATGCAATGACCCTGGTGGATCCATGTAGTTTATGAAAAGAACAGACATGCAATGACTCTCGTGCATCCATTTGTGGTTTATGAAAAGAACAAAGATGCAATGACTCTCGTGGATCCATATATGGTTTGTGAAAAGAACACACATGCAATGACTCTTGTTGATCCATGTGGTTTATGAGAAGAACACACATGCAATGAATTCTAGTGGATCCATGTGGTCTATAACAATAACACACATCCAATGACTCTAGTTGTGGTTTATTGAAAGAACACACATGCAATGAGACTTGTGGATCCATATGTGGTTTATGAAAAGAAAACACATGCAATGACTCTGGTGGATCCATGTGGTTTATGAAAAGAATAGACATGCAATGACTTTGGTGGATCCATATGTGGTTTTGTTGAAGAACACACATGCAATGAACTCTAGGGAAGCCATATGTGGTTTGTGAAAACAACACACATGTAATGACTCTAGTGGATCCATATGTGGTTTGTGAAAAGAACAGACATGCAATGACACTAGTGGATCCATGTGTGCTTTGTGTAAAGAACAAACATGCAATGACTCAAGTGGATCCAGATGGTTTATGAAAATAACAGACATGCAATGACTCTAGTTGTGGTTTATGAAAAGAACACACATGCAATGACACTTGTGGATCCATATGTGGTTTGTGAAAAGAACACACATGCAATGACTTTAGTTGATCCATGTCGTTTATGAGAAGGACACACATTCAATTAAATCTAGTGGATCCATGTGGTTTATGACAATAACACTCATCCAATGACTCTAGTTGTGGTTTATGAAAAGAACACACATGCAATGACACTGGTGGGTCCATATGTGGTTTGTGAAAAGAACACACATGCAATGACTTTGGTGGATCCATATGTGGTTTGTGAAAAGAATAGGGATGCAATGACTCTGGTGGATCAATATTTGGTTTTTGAAAATAAAAGACGTGCAGTGAACTCTAGTGGATCCATGTGGTTTATGACAATAACACACATACAATAACTCTAGTTGTGGTTTATTAAGAGATCACACATACAATGACTCTGGTGGATCCATATGTGGTTTATGAGAAAACACACATGCAATGAATTCTAGTGGATCCATATGTGGTTTGTGAAAATAACAAACATAATATGACTCGGGTGGATCCATGTGTGGATTGTGAATAGAACAGACATGCAATGACTCTCGTGGATCCATGTTGTTTATGAAAGGAACAGACATGCAATGAATCTAGTGGATCCATATGTGGTTTATGAAAAGAACAGACATGCAATGTCTCTAGTGGATCCATATGTGGTTTGTGAAAAGAACAGACATGCAATGACTCTAGTTGATCCATGTGGTTTATGAACAGCACAGACATGCACTCACTCTGGTGGATCCATATGTGCTTTATGAAAAGAACATACATGCTATGACTTTGGTGGATCCATATGTGGTTTGTGAAAAGAGAACACATGCAATGACTCTAGTTGATCCATGTGGTTTATGAGAAGAACACACATGCAATGAATTCTAATAGATCCATGTGGTTTATGACAATAACACACATCCAATGACTCTAGTTGTGGTTTATGAAAAGAACACACATGCAATGACACTGGTGGATCCATATGTGGTTTATGAAATGAACACACAAGCAATGACACTGGTGGATCCATGTGGTTTATGAAAAGAACAGCCATGCAATGACTCTGGTGGATCCATATGTGGTTTATGAGATGGACACACAAGCAATGACTCTGGTGGATCCATGTAGTTTATGAAAAGAACAGACATGCAATGACTCTGGTGGATCCATTTGTGGTTTATGAAAAGAACAGACATGCAATGACTCTGGTGGATCCATATATGGTTTGTGAAAAGAACACACATGCAATGACTCTAGTTTATCCATGTGGTTTATGAGAAGAAAACACATGCAATGAATTCTAGTGGATCCATGTGGTTTATAACAATAACACACATCCAATGACTCTAGTTGTGGTTTATTGAAAGTACACACATGCAATGACACTTGTGGATCCATATGTGGTTTATGAAAAGAAAACACATGCAATGACTCTGGTGGATCCATGTGGTTTATGAAAAGAACAGACATGCAGTGACTTTGGTGGATCCATATGTGGTTTATGAGAAGAACACACATGCAATGAACTCTAGTGAAGCCATATGTGGTTTGTGAAAAGAACACACATGCAATGACTCTGGTGGATCCATATGTGGTTTGTGAAAAGAACAGGGATGCAATGACTCTGGTGGATCCATATGTGGTTTATGAAAAATAACAGACATGCAATGAACTCTAGTGGATCCATGTGGTTTATGACAATAACACTCATCCAATAACTCTAGTTGTGGTTTATTAAGAGAACATACATACAATGACTCTGGTGGATGCATATTTGGTTTATGAGAAAACACACATGCAATGAACTCTAGTGGATCCACATGTGGTTTGTGAAAAGAAAACACATGAAATATCTCGGGTGGATCCATTTTTAGATAGTGAAAAGAACATACATGCAATGACTCTCGTGGATCCATGTGGTTTATGAAAGGAATAGACATGCAATGAATCTAGTGGATCCATATGTGGTTTATGAAAAGAACAGACATGCAATGACTCTGGTGGATCCATATGTGGTTTGTGAAAAGAACACACATGCAATGACTCTAGTTGATCCATGTGGTTTATGAGAAGAACACACATGCAATGAATTCTAGTGGATCCATGTGGTTTATAACAATAACACACATCCACTTGTGGATCCATATGTGGTTTATGAAAAGGACACACAAGCAATGACACTGGTGGATCCATGTGGTTTATGAAAAGAACAGACATGCAATGACTCTGGTGGATCTGTATGTGGTTTATGAGGAGAACACACATGCAATGTACTCTAGTGGATCCATATGTGGTTTGTGAAAAGAACACACATGTAATGACTCTAGTGGACCCATATGTGGTTTGTGAAAAGAACAGACATGCAATGACACTGGTGGATCCATGTGTGGTTTTTGAAAAGAACACATATGCAATGACTTTAGTGGATCCATGTGGTTTATGAAAAGAACAGACATGCAATGACTCTGGTGGATCCATATGTGGTTTATGAAAAGAACAGACATGCAATGACTCTGGTGGATCCATATGTGGTTTGTGAAAAGAACACACATGCAATGACTCTAGTTGATCCATGTGGTTTATGAGAAGAACACACATGCAATGAACTCTAGTGGATCCATGTGGTTTATGACAATAACACACATCCAATGACTCTAGTCGTGGTTTATGAAAAGTACACACATGCAATGGCACTGGTGGATCCATGTGATTTATAAAAAGAACCCACATGCAATGACTCTAGTGGATCCATGTGGTTTATGAAAAGAACAGACATGCAATGACTATGGTGGATCCATATATGGTTTATGAAAAGAACACACATTCAATCACAATGCTGGATCCATATGTGGTTAATGAAAAGAACACACATGCAATAACACTGCTGGATCCATAAGTGGGTTGTGACAAAAACACACATTCAATGACACTGGTGGCTCCATGTGTGGTTTGTGAAAAGAACAGACATGCAATGACTCTAGTGGATCCATGTAGTTTATGAAAAGAACAGACATGCAATGACTCTGGTGGATCCATTTGTGGTTTATGAAAAGAACAGACATGCAATGACTCTGGTGGATCCATATATGGTTTGTGAAAAGAACACACATGCAATGACTCTTGTTGATCCATGTGGTTTATGAGAAGAACACACATGCAATGAATTCTAGTGGATCCATGTGGTTTATAACAATAACACACGTCCAATGACTCTAGTTTTGGTTTATTGAAAGAACACACATGCAATGACACTTGTGGATCCATATGTGGTTTATGAAAAGAAAACACATGCAATGACTCTAGTGGATCCATGTGGTTTATGAAAAGAACAGACATGCAATGACTTTGGTGGATCCATATGTGGTTTATGAGAAGAACACACATGCAATGAACTCTAGTGAAGCCATATGTGGTTTGTGAAATAAACACACATGCAATGACTCTGGTGGATCCATATGTGGTTTGTGAAAAGAACAGGGATGCAATGACTCTGGTGGATCCATATGTGGTTTATGAAAAATAACAGACATGCAATGAACTCTAGTGGATCCATGTGGTTTATGAAAATAACACACGTCCAATAACTCTAGTTGTGGTTTATTAAGAGAACACACATACAATCACTCTGGTGGATCCATATGTGGTTTATGAGAAAACACACATGCAATGAACTCTAGTGGATCCATATGTGGTTTGTGAAAAGAACACACATGAAATTACTCGGGTGGATCCATGTGTGGATTGTGAAAAGAACATACATGCAATGACTCTCGTGGATCCATGTGGTTTATGAAAGGAACAGACATACAATGAATCTAGTGGATCCATATGTGGTTTATGAAAAGAATAGACATGCAATGTCTCTAGTGGATCCATATGTGGTTTGTGAAAAGAACAGACATGCAATGACTCTGGTGGATCCATGTGGTTTATGAACAGAACAGACATGCAATGACTCTGGTGGATCCATATGTCGTTTATGAAAAGAACAGACATGCAATGACTTTGGTGGATCCATATGTGGTTTGTGAAAAGAGAACACATGCAATGACTCTAGTTGATCCATGTGGTTTATGAGAAGAACAAACATGCAATGAATTCTAATGGATCCATGTGGTTTATGACAATAACACACATCCAATGACTCTAGTTGTGGTTTATGAAAAGCACACACATGCAATGACACTGGTGGATCCATATGTGGTTTATGAAAAGGACACACAAGCAATGACACTAGTGGATCCATGTGGTTTATGAAAAGAACAGACATGCAATGACTCTGGTGGATCCATATGTGGTTTATGAGAAGAACACACATGCAATGTACTCTAGTGGATCCATATGTGGTTTGTGAAAAGAACACACATGTAATGACTCTAGTGGACCCATATGTGGTTTGTGAAAAGAACAGACATGCAATGACACTGGTGGATCCATGTGTGGTTTTTGAAAAGAACACAGATGCAATGACTTTAGTGGATCCATGTGATTTATGAAAAGAACAGACATGCAATAACTCTGGTGGATCCATATGTGGTTTATGAAAAGAACAAACAAGCAATGACTCTGGTGGATCCATATGTGGTTTGTGAAAAGAACACACATGCAATGACTCTAGTTGATCCATGTGGTTTATGAGAAGAACACACATGCAATGAACTCTAGTGAATCCATGTGGGTTATGAAAATAACACACATCCAATGACTCTAGTCGTGGTTTATGAAAAGAACACACATGCAATGAAACTGGTGGAACCATGTGATTTATAAAAAGAACCCACATGCAATGACTCTAGTGGATCCATGTGGTTTATGAAAAGAACATACATGCAATGACTCTGGTGGATCCATATATGGTTTATGAAAAGAACACACATGCAATCACAATGCTGGATCCATATGTGATTAATGAAAAGAACACACATGCAATAGCACTGGTGGATCCATATGTGGTTTGTGACAAGAACACACATTCAATGACACTGGTGGCTCCATGTGTGGTTTGTGAAAAGAACATACATGCAATGACTCTGGTGGATCCATGTAGTTTATGAAAAGAACAGACATGCAATGACTCTGGTGGATCCATTTGTGGTTTGTGAAAAGAATAGGTATGCAATGACTCTGGTGGATCCAATTTTGGTTTTTGAAAATAACAGACGTGCAATGAACTCTAGTGGATCCATGTGGTTTATGACAATAACACACATCCAATAACTCTAGTTGTGGTTTATTAAGAGAACACACATACAATGACTCTAGTGGATCCATATGTGGTTTATGAGAAAACACGCATGCAATGAATTCTAGTGGATCCATATGTGGTTTGTGAAAATAACAAACATGAAATGACTCGGGTGGATCCATGTGTGGATTGTGAATAGAACAGACATGCAATGACTCTCGTGGATCCATGTTGTTTATGAAAGGAACAGACATGCAATGAATCTAGTGGATCCATATGTGGTTTATGAAAAGAACAGACATGCAATGTCTCTAGTGGATCCATATGTGGTTTGTGAAAAGAACAGACATGCAATGACTCTAGTTGATCCATGTGGTTTATGAACAACACAGACATGCACTCACTCTGGTGGATCCATATGTGGTTTATGAAAAGAACAGACATGCAATGACTTTGGTGGATCCATATGTGGTTTGTGAAAAGAGAACACATGCAGTGACTCTAGTTGATCCATGTGGTTTATGAGAAGAACACACATGCAATGAATTCTAATAGATCCATGTGGTTTATGACAATAACACACATCCAATGACTCTAGTTGTGGTTTATGAAAAGAACACACATGCAATGACACTGGTGGATCCATATGTGGTTTATGAAATGGACACACAAGCAATGACACTGGTGGATCCATGTGGTTTATGAAAAGAACAGACATGCAATGACTCCGGTGGATCCATATGTGGTTTATGAGAAGAACACACATGCAATGTACTCTAGTGGATCCATATGTGGTTTGTGAAAAGAACACACATGTAATGACTCTAGTGGACCCATATGTGGTTTGTGAAAAGAACAGACATGCAATGACACTGGTGGATCCATGTGTGGTTTTTGAAAAGAACACAGATGCAATGACTTTAGTGGATCCATGTGGTTTATGAAAAGAACAGACATGCGATGACTCTGGTGGATCCATATATGGTTTGTGAAAAGAACACACATGCAATGACTCTAGTTGATCCATGTGGTTTATGAGAAGAACACACATGCAATGAATTCTAGTGGATCCATCCGGTTTATAACAATAACACACATCCAATGACTCTAGTTGTGGTTTATTGAAAGAACACACATGCAATGACACTTGTGGATGCATATGTGGTTTATGAAAAGAAAACGCATGCAATGACTCTGGTGGATCCTTGTGGTTTATGAAAAGAACAGACATGCAATGACTTTGGTGGATCCATATGTGGTTTATGAGAAGAACACACATGCAATGAACTCTAGTGAAGCCATATGTGGTTTGTGAAAACATAACACATTTAATGACTCTAGTGGATCCATATGTGGTTTGTGAAAAGAATAGACATGCAATGACACTAGTGGATCCATGTGTGATTTGTGTAAAGAACACATATGCAATGACTCAAGTGGATCCATGTGGTTTTTGAAAATAACAGACATGCAATGACTCTAGTTGTGGTTTATGAAAAGAACACACATGCAATGACACTTGTGGATCCATATGTGGTTTGTGAAAAGAACACACATGCAATGACTTTAGTTGATCCATGTCGTTTATGAGAAGGACATACATTCAATTAAATCTAGTGGATCCATGTGGTTTATGACAATAACACTCATCCAATGACTCTAGTTGTGGTTTATGAAAAGAACACACATGCAATGACACTGGTGGATCCATATGTGGTTTGTGAAAAGAACACACATGCAACGACTCTAGTGGATTTATAAAAAGAACCCACATGCAATGACTCTATTGGATCCATGTGGTTTATGAAAAGAACAGACATGCAATGACTCTGGTGGATCCATATATGGTTTATGAAAAGAACACACATGCAATCACAATGCTGGATCCATATGTGGTTAATGAAAAGAACACACATGCAATAACACTGGTGGATCCATAAGTGGTTTGTGAACGGAACACACATTCAATGACACTGGTGGCTCCATGTGTGGTTTGTGAAAAGAACAGACATGCAATGACTCTTGTGGATCCATCTAGTTTATGAAAAGAACAGACATGCAATGACTCTGGTGGATCCATTTGTGGTTTATGAAAAGAACAGATATGCAATGACTCTGGTGGATCCATATATGGTTTGTGAAAAGAACACACATGCAATGACTCTAGTTGATCCATGTGGTTTATGAGAAGAACACACATGCAATGAATTCTAGTGGATCCATGTGGTTTATAACAATAACACACATCCAATGACTCTAGTTGTGGTTTATTGAAACTCCACACATGCAATGACACTTGTGGATCCATATGTGGTTTATGAAAAGAAAACACGTGCAATGACTCTGGTGGATCCATGTGGTTTATGAAAAGAACAGACATGCAATGACTTTGGTGGATCCATATGTGGTTTTGAGAAGAACACACATGCAATGAACTCTAGTGAAGCCATATGTGGTTTGTGAAAAGAACACACATGCAATGACTCTGGTGGATCGATATGTGGTTTGTGAAAAGAACAGGGATGCAATGACTCTGGTGGATCCATGTGTGGTTTATGAAAAGTAACAGACATGCAATGAACTCTAGTGGATCCATGTGGTTTATGACAATTACACACATCCAATAACTCTAGTTGGGGTTTATTAAGAGAACACACATACAATGACTCTGGTGGATGCATATGTGGTTTATGAGAAAACACACATGCAATGAACTCTAGTGCATCCATATGTGGTTTGTGAAAAGAACACACATGAAATAACTCAGGTGGACCATTTTTGGATTGTGAAAAGAACATACATGCAATGACTCTCGTGGATCCATGTGGTTTATGAATGGAACAGACATGCAATGAATCTAGTGGATCCATATGTGGTTTATGAAAAGAACAGACATGCAATGTCTCTAGTGGATCCATATGTGGTTTGTGAAAAGAACAGACATGCAATGACTCTGGTGGATCCATGTGGTTTATGAACAGAACAGACATGAAATAACTCGGGTGGATCCATGCGTGGATTGTGAAAATAACATACATGCAATGACTCTGGTGGATCCATATGTGGTTTATCAAAAGGACACACAAGCAATGACACTGGTGGATCCATGTGGTTTACGAAAATAACAGACATGCAATGACTCTGGTGGATCCATATGTGGTTTATGAGAAGAACACACATGCAATGTACTCTAGTGGATCCATACGTGGTTTGTGAAAAGAACACACATGTAATGACTCTAGTGGACCCATATGTGGTTTGTGAAAAGAACAGACATGCAATGACACTGGTGGATCCATGTGTGGTTTTTTAAAAGAACACAGATGCAATGACTTTAGTGGATCCATGTGGTTTATGAAAAGAACAAACATGCAATGACTCTGGTGGATCCGTATGTGGTTTATGAAAAGAACAGACATGCAATGACTCTGGTGGATCCATATGTGGTTTGTGAAAAGAACACACATGCAATGACTCTAGTTGATCCATGTGGTTTATGATAAGAACACACATGCAATGAACTCTAGTGGATCCATGTGGTTTATGACAATAACACACATCCAATGACTCTAGTCGTGGTTTATGAAAAGTACACACATGCAACGACACTGGTGGATCCATGTAATTATAAAAAGAACCCACATGCAATGACTCTAGTGGATCCATGTGGTTTATGAAAAGAACAGACATGCAATGACTCTGGTGGATCCATATATGGTTTATGAAAAGAACACACATGCAATCACAATGCTGGATCCATATGTGGTTAATGAAAAGAAAACACATGCAATAACACTGGTGGATCCATAAGTGGTTTGTGACAAAAACACACATTCAATGACACTGGTGGCTCCATATGTGGTTTGTGAAAAGAACAGACATGCAATGACTCTGGTGGATCCATGTAGTTTATGAAAAGGACAGACGTGCAATGACTCTGGTGGATCCATTTGTGGTTTATGAAAAGAACAGACATGCAATGACTCTGGTGGATCCATATATTTTTTGTGAAAAGAACACACATGCAATGACTCTAGTTGATCCATGTGGTTTATGAGAAGAACAAACATGCAATCAATTCTAATGGATCCATGTCGTTTATGACAATAACACACATCCAATGACTCTAGTTGTGGTTTATGAAAAGCACACACATGCAATGACACTGGTGGATCCATATGTGGTTTATGAAAAGGACACACAAGCAATGGCACTGGTGGATCCATGTGGTTTATGAAAAGAACAGACATGCAATGACTCTGGTGGATCCATATGTGGTTTATGAGAAGAACACACATGCAATGTACTCTAGTGGATCCATATGTGGTTTGTGAAAAGAACACACATGTAATTACTCTAGTGGACCCATATGTGGTTTGTGAAAAGAACAAACATGCAATGACACTGGTGGATCCATGTGTGGTTTTTAAAAAGAACACAGATGCAATAACTTTTGTGGATCCATGTGGTTTATGAAAAGAATAGACATGCAATTACTCTGGTGGATCCATATGTGGTTTATGAAAAGAACAGACATGCAATGACTCTGGTGGATCCATATGTGGTTTGTGAACAGAACACACATGCAATGACTCTAGTTGATCCATGTGGTTTATGAGAAGAACACACATGCAATGAACTCTAGTGAATCCATGTGGTTTATGAAAATAACACACATCCAATGACTCTAGTCGTGGTTTATGAAAAGAACACACATGCAATGAAACTGGTGGAACCATGTGATTTATAAAAAGAACCCACATGCAATGACTCTACTCGATCCATGTGGTTTATGAAAAGAACAGACATGCAATGACTCTGGTGGATCCATATGTGGTTTGTGAAAAGAACAGACATGCAATGACTCTGGTGGATCCATGTGGTTTATGAAGAACAGACATGCAATGACTCTGGTGGATCCATATGTGGTTTATGAAAAGAACAGACATGCAATGACTCTGGTGGATCCATATATGGTTTGTGAAAAGAACACACATGCAATGACTCTAGTTGATACATGTGGTTTATGAGAAGAACACACATGCAATGAATTCTAATGGATCCATGTGGTTTATGACAATAACACACATCCAATGACTCTAGTTGTGGTTTATGAAAAGAAGACACATATAATGACACTTGTGGATCCATATGTGGTTTATGAAAAGGACACACAAGCAATGACACTGGTGGATCCATGTGGTTTACGAAAATAACAGACATGCAATGACTCTAGTGGATCCATATGTGGTTTATGAGAAGAACACACATGCAATGTACTCTAGTGGATCCATATGTGGTTTGTGAAAAGAACACACATGTAATGACTCTAGTGTACCCATATGTGGTTTGTGAAAAGAACAGACATGCAATGACACTGGTGGATCCATGTGTGGTTTTTTAGAAGAACACAGATGCAATGACTTTAGTGGATCCATGTGGTTTATGAAAAGAACAGACATGCAATGACTCTGGTGGATCCGTATGTGTTTTATGAAAAGAACAGACATGCAATGACTCTGGTGGATCCATATGTGGTTTGTGAAAAGAACACACATGCAATGACTCTAGTTGATCCACGTGGTTTATGAGAAGAACACACATGCAATGAACTCTAGTGGATCCATGTGGTTTATGACAATAACACACATCCAATGACTCTAGTCGTGGTTTATGAAAAGTACACACATGCAATGACACTGGTGGATCCATGTAATTATAAAAAGAACCCACATGCAATGACTCTAGTGGATCCATGTGGTTTATGAAAAGAACAGACATGCAATGACTCTGGTGGATCCATATATGGTTTATGAAAAGAACACACATGCAATCACAATGCTGGATCCATATGTGGTTAATGAAAAGAAAACACATGCAATAACACTGGTGGATCCATAAGTGGTTTGTGACAAAAACACACATTCAATGACACTGGTGGCTCCATATGTGGTTTCTGAAAAGAACAGACATGCAATGACTCTGGTGGATCCATGTAGTTTATGAAAAGAACAGACGTGCAATGACTCTGGTGGATCCATTTTTGGTTTATCAAAAGAACAGACACGCAATGACTCTGGTGGATCCATACATTTTTTGTGAAAAGAACACACATGCAATGACTCTAGTTGATCCATGTGGTTTATGAGAAGAACAAACATGCAATCAATTCTAATGGATCCATGTGGTTTATGACAATAACACACATCCAATGACTCTAGTTGTGGTTTATGAAAAGCACACACATGCAATGACACTGGTGGATCCATATGTGGTTTATGAAAAGGACACACAAGCAATGACACTGGTGGATCCATGTGGTTTATGAAAAGAACAGACATGCAATGACTCTGCTGGATCCATATGTGGTTTATGAGAAGAACACACATGCAATGTACTCTAGTGGATCCATATGTGGTTTGTGAAAAGAACACACATGTAATGACTCTAGTGGACCCATACGTGGTTTGTGAAAAGAACAGACATGCAATGACACTAGTGGATCCATGTGTGGTTTTTGAAAAGAACACAGATGCAATGAGTTTTGTGGATCCATGTGGTTTATGAAAAGAACAGACATGCGATGACTCTAGTGGATCCATATGTGGTTTATGAAAAGAACAGACATGCAATGACTCTGGTGGATCCATATGTGGTTTGTGAAAAGAACACACATGCAATGGCTCTAGTTGATCCATGTGGTTTATGAGAAGAACACACATGCAATGAACTCTAGTGAATCCATGTGGTTTATGAAAATAACACACATCCAATGACTCTAGTCGTGGTTTATGAAAAGAACACACATGCAATGAATCTGGTGGAACCATGTGATTTATAAAAAGAACCCACATGCAATGACTCTAGTGGATCCATGTGGTTTATGAAAAGAACAGACATGCAATGACTCTGGTGGATCCATATGTGGTTTGTGAAAAGAACACACATGCAATGACTCTAGTTGATCCATGTGGTTTATGAGAAGAACACACATGCCATGAACTCTAGTGGATCCATGTGGTTTATGAAAATAACACACATCCAATGACTCTAGTCGTGGTTTATGAAAAGAAGACACATGCAATGACACTGGTGGATCCATGTGATTTATAAAAAGAACCCACATGCAATGACTCTAGTGGATCCATGTGGTTTATGAAAAGAACAGACATGCAATGACTCTGGTGGATCCATATATGGTTTATTAAAAGAACACACATGCAATCACAATGCTCGATCCATATGTGATTAATGAAAAGAACACACATGCAATAGCACTGGTGGATCCATATGTGGTTTTTGACAAGAACACACATTCAATGACACTGGTGGCTCCATGTGTGGTTTGTGAAAATAACAGACATGCAATGACTCTGGTGGATCCATGTAGTTTATGAAAAGAACAGACATGCAATGACTCTGCTGGATCCATTAGTGGTTTATGAAAAGAACAGACATGCAATGACTCTGGTGGATCCATATATGGTTTGTGAAAAGGACACACATGCAATGACTCTAGTTGATCCATGTGGTTTATGAGAAGAACACACATGCAATGAATTCTAGTGGATCCATGTGGTCTATAACAATAACACACATCCAATGACTCTAGTTGTGGTTTATTGAAAGAACACACATGCAATGACACTTGTGGATCCATATGTGGTTTATGAAAAGAAAACACATGCAACGACTCTGGTGGATCCATGTGGTTTATGAAAGGAACAGACATGCAATGACTTTGGTGGATCCATATGTGGTTTTGCTGAAGAACACACACGCAATGAACTCTAGTGAAGCCATATGTGGTTTGTGAAAACAACACACATGTAATGACTCTAGTGGATCAATATGTGGTTTGTGAAAAGAACAGACATGCACTGACACTAGTGGATCCATGTGTGCTTTGTGTAAAGAACAAACATGCAATGACTCAAGTGGATCCAGATGGTTTATGAAAATAACAGACATGCAATGAATCTAGTTGTGGTTTATGAAAAGAACACACATGCAATGACACTTGTGGATCCATATGTGGTTTGTGAAAAGAACACACATGCAATGACTTTAGTTGATCCATGTCGTTTATGAGAATGACACACATTCAATGAAATCTAGTGGATCCATGTGGTTTATGACAATAACACTCATCCAATGACTTTAGTTGTGGTTTATGAAAAGAACACACATGCAATGACACTGGTGGGTCCAGATGTGGTTTGTGAAAAGAACACACATGCAATGACTCTGGTGGATCCATATGTGGTTTGTGAAAAGAATAGGGATGCAATGACTCTGGTGGATCCATATTTGGTTTTTGAAAATAACAGACGTGCAATGAACTCTAGTGGATCCATGTGGTTTATGACAATAACACACATCCAATAACTCTAGTTGTAGTTTATTAAGAGAACACACATAATATGACTCTGGTGGATCCATATGTGGTTTATGAGAAAACACACATGCAATGAACTCTAGTGGATCCATATGTGGTTTGTGAAAAGAACACACAGGAAATGACTTGGGTGGGTCCATGTGTGGATTGTGAAAAGAACAGACATGCAATGACTCACGTGGATCCATGTGGTTTATGAAAGGAACAACCATGCAATGAATCTAGTGGATCCATATGTGGTTTATGAAAAGAACAGACATGCAATGTCTCTAGTGGATCCATATGTGGTTTGTGAAAAGAACAGACATGCAATGACTCTAGTTGATCCATGTGGTTTATGAACAGAACAGACATGCAATGACTCTGGTGGATCAATATGTGGTTTATGAAAAGAACAGGCATGCAATGACTTTGGTGGATCCATATGTGGTTTGTGAAAAGAGAACACATGCAATGACTCTAGTTGATCCATGTGGTTTATGAGAAGAACACACATGCAATGAATTCTAATGGATCCATGTGGTTTATGACAATAACACACATCCAATGACTCTAGTTATGGTTTATGAAAAGAACACACATGCAATGACACTGGTGGATCCATATGTGGTTTATGAAAAGGACACACAAGCAATGACACTGGTGGATCCATGTGGTTGATGAAAAGAACAGACATGCAATGACTCTGGTGGATCCATATGTGGTTTATGAGAAGAACAAACATGCAATGTACTCTAGTGGATCCATATGTGGTTTGTGAAAAGAACACACATGTAATGACTCTAGTGGACCCATATGTGGTTTGTGAAAAGAACAGACATGCAATGACACTGGTGGATCCATGTGTGGTTTTTGAAAAGAACACAGATGCAATGACTTTAATGGGTCCATGTGGTTTATGAAAAGAACAGACATGCAATGTCTCTAGTGGATCCATATGTGGTTTGTGAAAAGAACAGACATGCAATGACTCTAGTTGATCCATGTGGTTAAGGAATAGAACAGACATGCAATGACTCTGGTGGATCCATATGTGGTTTATGAAAAGAATAGACATGCAATGACTTTGGTGGATCCATATGTGGTTTGTGAAAAGAGAACACATGCAATGACTCTAGTTGATCCATGTGGTTTATGAGAAGAACACACATGCAATGAATTCTAATGGATCCATGTGGTTTATGACAATAACACACATCCAATGACTCTAGTTGTGGTTTATGAAAAGAAAACACATGCAATGACACTGGTGGATCCATATGTGGTTTATGAAAAGGACACACAAGCAATGATGTGGTTTATGAAAAGAACAGACACGCAATGACTCTGGTGGATCCCTATGTGGTTTATGAGAAGAACACACATGCAATGTACTCTAGTGGATCCATATGTGTTTTGTGAAAAGAACACACATGTAATGACTCTAGTGGACCCATATGTGGTTTGTGAAAAGAACAGACATGCAATGACACTGGTGGATCCATATGTGGTTTATGAAAAGAACAGACATGCAATGACTCTGGTGGATCCATATGTGGTTTGAGAAAAGAACACACATGCAATGACTCTAATTGATCCATGTGGTTTATGAGAAGAACACACATGCAATGAACTCTAGTGGATCCATGTGGTTTATGACAATAACAGACATCCAATGACTCTAGTCGTGGATTATGAAAAGTACACACATGCAATGACACTGGTGGATCCATGTGATTTATAAAAAGAACCCACATGGAATGACTCTAGGGGATCCATGTGGTTTATGATAAGAACAGACATGCAATGACTCTGGTGGATCCATATATGGTTTATGAAAAGAACACACATGCAATCACAATGCCGGATCCATATGTGGTTAATGAAAAGAACACACATGCAATAACACTGGTGGATCCATAAGTGGTTTGTAACAAGAACGCACATTCAATGACACTGGTGGCTCCATGTGTGGTTTGTGAAAAAAACAGACATGCAATGACTCTGGTGGATCCATGTAGTTTATGAAAAGGACAGACATGCAATGACTCTCGTGGATCCATTTGTGGTTTATGAAAAGAACATACATGCAATGACTCTGGTGGATCCATATATGGTTTGTGAAACGAACACACATGCAATGACTCTAGTTGATCCATATGGTTTATGAGAAGAACACACATGCAATGAATTCTAGTGGATCCATGTGGTTTATAACATTAACAAACATCCAATGACTCTAGTTGTGGTTTATTGAAAGAACACACATGCAATGACACTTGTGGATCCATATGTGGTTTATGAAAAGAAAACACATGCAATGACTCTGGTGGATCCATGTGGTTTATGAAAAGAACAGACATGCAATGACTTTGGTGGATCCATATGTGGTTTATGAGAAGAACACACATGCAATGAACTCTAGTGAAGCCATATGTGGTTTGTGAAAACATAACACATTTAATGACTCTAGTGGATCCATATGTGGTTTGTGAAAAGAACAGGGATGCAATGACTCTGGTGGATCCATATGTGGTTTTTGAAAATAACAGACGTGCAATGAACTCTAGTGGATCCATGTGGTTTATGACAATAACACACATCCAATAACTCTAGTTGTGGTTTATTAAGAGAACACACGTACAATGACTCTGATGGATCCATATGTGGTTTATGAGAAAACACACATGCAATGAACTCTAGTGGATCCATGTGTGGATTGTGAAAAGAACATACATGAAATGACTCTAGTGGATCCATGTGGTTTATGAAAGGAACAAACATGCAATGAATCTAGTGGATCCATATGTGGTTTATGAAAAGAACAGACATGCAATGTCTCTAGTGGATCCATATGTGGTTTGTGAAAAGAACAGACATGCAATGACTCTGGTGGATCCATGTGGTTTATGAACAGAACAGACATGCAATGACTCTGGTGGATCCATATATGGTTTGTGAAAAGAACACACATGCAAGGACTCTAGTTGATCCATGTGGTTTATGAGAAGAACACACATGCAATGAATTCTAGTGGATCCATGTGGTCTATAACAATAACACACATCCAATGACTCTAGTTGTGGTTTATTGAAAGAACACACATGCAATGACACTTGTGGATCCATATGTGGTTTATGAAAAGAAAACGCATGCAACGACTCTGGTGGATCCATGTGGTTTATGAAAGGAACAGACATGCAATGACTTTGGTGGATCCATATGTGGTTTTGCTGAAGAACACACACGCAATGAACTCTAGTGAAGCCATATGTGGTTTGTGAAAACAACACACATGTAATGACTCTAGTGGATCAATATGTGGTTTGTGAAAAGAACAGACATGCAATGACACTAGTGGATCCATGTGTGCTTTGTGTAAAGAACAAACGTGCAATGACTCAAGTGGATCCAGATGGTTTATGAAAATAACAGACATGCAATGACTCTAGTTGTGGTTTATGAAAAGAACACACATGCAATGACACTTGTGGATCCATATGTGGTTTGTGAAAAGAACACACATGCAATGACTTTAGTTGATCCATGTCGTTTATGAGAAGGACACACATTCAATGAAATCTAGTGGATCTATGTGGTTTATGACAATAACACTCATCCAATGACTTTAGTTGTGGTTTATGAAAAGAACACACATGCAATGACACTGGTGGGTCCATATGTGGTTTGTGAAAAGAACACACATGCAATGACTCTGGTGGATCCATATGTGGTTTGTGAAAAGAATAGGGATGCAATGACTCTGGTGGATCCATATTTGGTTTTTGAAAATAACAGACGTGCAATGAACTCTAGTGGATCCATGTGGTTTATGACAATAACACACATCCAATAACTCTAGTTGTAGTTTATTAAGAGAACACACATACAATGACTCTGGTGGATCCATATGTGGTTTATGAGAAAACACACATGCAATGAACTCTAGTGGATCCATATGTGGTTTGTGAAAAGAACACACATGAAATGACTTGGGTGGGTCCATGTGTGGATTGTGAAAAGAACAGTCATGCAATGACTCACGTGGATCCATGTGGTTTATGAAAGGAACAACCATGCAATGAATCTAGTGGATCCATATGTGGTTTATGAAAAGAACAGACATGCAATGTCTCTAGTGGATCCATATGTGGTTTGTGAAAAGAACAGACATGCAATGACTCTAGTTGATCCATGTGGTTTATGAACAGAACAGACATGCAATGACTCTGGTGGATCAATATGTGGTTTATGAAAAGAACAGGCATGCAATGACTTTGGTGGATCCATATGTGGTTTGTGAAAAGAGAACACATGCAATGACTCTAGTTGATCCATGTGGTTTATGAGAAGAACACACATGCAATGAATTCTAATGGATCCATGTGGTTTATGACAATAACACACATCCAATGACTCTAGTTATGGTTTATGAAAAGAACACACATGCAATGACACTGGTGGATCCATATGTGGTTTATGAAAAGGACACACAAGCAATGACACTGGTGGATCCATGTGGTTGATGAAAAGAACAGACATGCAATGACTCTGGTGGATCCATATGTGGTTTATGAGAAGAACAAACATGCAATGTACTCTAGTGGATCCATATGTGGTTTGTGAAAAGAACACACATGTAATGACTCTAGTGGACCCATATGTGGTTTGTGAAAAGAATGACATGCAATGACACTGGTGGATCCATGTGTGGTTTTTGAAAAGAACACAGATGCAATGACTTTAATGGGTCCATGTGGTTTATGAAAAGAACAGACATGCAATGTCTCTAGTGGATCCATATGTGGTTTGTGAAAAGAACAGACATGCAATGACTCTAGTTGATCCATGTGGTTAAGGAATAGAACAGACATGCAATGACTCTGGTGGATCCATATGTGGTTTATGAAAAGAATAGACATGCAATGACTTTGGTGGATCCATATGTGGTTTGTGAAAAGAGAACACATGCAATGACTCTAGTTGATCCATGTGGTTTATGAGAAGAACACACATGCAATGAATTCTAATGGATCCATGTGGTTTATGACAATAACACACATCCAATGACTCTAGTTGTGGTTTATGAAAAGAAAACACATGCAATGACACTGGTGGATCCATATGTGGTTTATGAAAAGGACACACAAGCAATGATGTGGTTTATGAAAAGAACAGACATGCAATGACTCTGGTGGATCCATATGTGGTTTATGAGAAGAACACACATGCAATGTACTCTAGTGGATCCATATGTGTTTTGTGAAAAGAACACACATGTAATGACTCTAGTGGACCCATATGTGGTTTATGAAAAGAACAGACATGCAATGACACTGGTGGATCCATATGTGGTTTATGAAAAGAACAGACATGCAATGACTCTGGTGGATCCATATGTGGTTTGTGAAAAGAACACACATGCAATGACTCTAATTGATCCATGTGGTTTATGAGAAGAACACACATGCAATGAACTCTAGTGGATCCATGTGGTTTATGACAATAACAGACATCCAATGACTCTAGTCGTGGATTATGAAAAGTACACACATGCAATGACACTGGTGGATCCATGTGATTTATAAAAAGAACCCACATGCAATGACTCTAGGGGATCCATGTGGTTTATGATAAGAACAGACATGCAATGACTCTGGTGGATCCATATATGGTTTATGAAAAGAACACACATGCAATCACAATGCTGGATCCATATTTGGTTAATGAAAAGAACACACATGCAATAACACTGGTGGATCCATAAGTGGTTTGTGACAAGAACGCACATTCAATGACACTGGTGGCTCCATGTGTGGTTTGTGAAAAGAACAGACATACAATGACTCTAGTGGATCCATGTAGTTTATGAAAAGGACAGACATGCAATGACTCTCGTGGATCCATTTGTGGTTTATGAAAAGAACAGACATGCAATGACTCTGGTGGATCCATATATGGTTTGTGAAACGAACACACATGCAATGACTCTGGTTGATCCATATGGTTTATGAGAAGAACACACATGCAATGAATTCTAGTGGATCCATGTGGTTTATAACATTAACACACATCCAATGACTCTAGTTGTGGTTTATTGAAAGAACACACATGCAATGACACTTGTGGATCCATATGTGGTTTATGAAAAGAAAACACATGCAATGACTCTGGTGGATCCATGTGGTTTATGAAAAGAACAGACATGCAATGACTTTGGTGGATCCATATGTGGTTTATGAGAAGAACACACATGCAATGAACTCTAGTGAAGCCATATGTGGTTTGTGAAAAGAACACACATGCAATGACTCTGGTGGATCCATATGTGGTTTGTGAAAAGAACAGGGATGCAATGACTCTGGTGGATCCATATGTGGTTTTTGAAAATAACAGACGTGCAATGAACTCTAGTGGATCCATGTGGTTTATGACAATAACACACATCCAATAACTCAAGTTGTGGTTTATTAAGAGAACACACGTACAATGACTCTGATGGATCCATATGTGGTTTATGAGAAAACACACATACAATGAACTCTAGTGGATCCATGTGTGGATTGTGAAAAGAACATACATGAAATGACTCTAGTGGATCCATGTGGTTTATGAAAGGAACAGACATGCAATGAATCTAGTGGATCCATATGTGGTTTATGAAAAGAACAGACATGCAATGTCTCTAGTGGATCCATATGTGGTTTGTGAAAAGAACAGACATGCAATGACTCTGGTGGATCCATGTGGTTTATGAACAGAATAGACATGCAATGAATCTGGTGGATCCATATGTGGTTTATGAAAAGAACAGACATGCAATGACTTTGGTGGATCCATATGTGGTTTGTGAAAAGAGAACACATGCAATGACTCTAGTTGATCCATGTGGTTTATGAGAAGAACAAACATGCAATGAATTCTAATGGATCCATGTGGTTTATGACAATAACACACATCCAATGACTCTAGTTCTGGTTTATGAAAAGAACACACATGCAATGACACTGGTGGATCCATATGTGGTTTATGAAAAGGACACACAAGCAATGATACTGGTGGATCCATGTGGTTTATGAAAAGAACAGACATGCAATGACTCTGGTGGATCCATATGTGGTTTATGAGAATAACACACATGCAATGTACTCTAGTGGATCCATATGTGGTTTGTGAAAAGAACACACATGTAATGACTCTAGTGGACCCATATGTGGTTTGTGAAAAGAACAAACATGCAATGACACTGGTGGATCCATGTGTGGTTTTTGAAAAGAACACAGACGCAATGAGTTTAGTGGATCCATGTGGTTTATGAAAAGAACAGACATGCAATGACTCTGGTGGATCCATAGGTGGTTTATGAAAAGAACAGACATGTAATGACTCTGGTGGATCCATATGTGGTTTGTGAAAAGAACACACATGCAATGACTCTAGTTGATCCATGTGGTTTATGAGAAGAACACACATGCAATGAACTCTAGTGGATCTATGTGGTTTATGACAACAACACACATCCAATGACTCTAGTCGTGGTTTATGAAAAGAACACACATGCAATGACACTAGTGGATCCATGTGATTTATAAAAAGAACCCACATGCAATGACTCTAGTGGATCCATGTGGTTTATGAAAAGAATAGACATGCAATGACTCTGGTGGATCCATATATGGTTTATTAAAATAACGCACATGCAATCACAATGCTGGATCCATATGTGGTTAATGAAAAGAACACACATGCAATAACACTAGTGGATCCATATGTGGTTTGTGACAAGAACACACATTAAATGACACTGGTGGCTCCATGTGTGGTTTGTGAAAAGAACAGACATGCAATGACTCTGGTTGATCCATGTAGTTTATGAAAAGAAACAGACATGCAATGACTCTGGTGGATCCATTTGTGGTTTATGAAAAGAACAGACATGCAATGACTCTGGTGGATCCATATATGGTTTGTGAAAAGAACACACATGCAATGACTCTAGTTGATCCATGTGGTTTATGAGAAGGACACACATGCAATGAATTCTAGTGGATCCATGTGGTTTATAACAATAACACACATCCAATGACTCTAGTTATGGTTTATTGAAAGAACACACATGCAATGACACTTGTGGATCCATATGTGGTTTATGAAAAGAAAACACATGCAATGACTCTGGTGGATCCATGTTGTTTATGAAAAGAACAGACATGGAATGACTTTGGTGGATCCATATGTGGTTTATGAGAAGAACACACCTGCAATGAACTCTTGTGAAGCCATATATGGTTTGTGAAAACAGCACACATGTAATGACTCTAGTGGATCCATATGTGGTTTGTGATAAGAACAAACATGCAATGACACTAGTGGATCCGTATGTGGTTTGTGAAAAGAACAGACATGCAATGACTCTAGTTGATCCATGTGGTTTATGAACATAACAGACATGCAATGACTCTGTTCGGATCCATATGTGGTTTATGAAAAGAACAGACATGCAATGACTTTTGTGGATCCATATGTGGTTTGTGAAAAGAGAACACATGCAATGACTCTAGTTAATCCATGTGGTTTATGAGAAGAACACACATGCAATGAATTCTAATGGATCCATGTGTTTGATGACAATAACACACATCCAATGACTCTAGTTGTGGTTTATGAAAAGAACACACATGCAATGACACTGGTGGATCCATATGTGGTTTATGAAAAGGACACACAAGCAATGACACTGGTGGATCCATGTGGTTTATGAAAAATACAGACATGCAATGACTTTGGTGGATCCATATGTGGTTTTGCTGAAGAACACACATGCAATAAACTCTAGTGAAGCCATATGTGTTTTGTGAAAACAACACACATGTAATGACTCTAGTGGATCCATATGTGGTTTGTGAAAAGAACAGACATGCAATGACACTAGTGGATCCATGTGTGCTTTGTGTAAAGAACAAACATGCAATGACTCAAGTGGATCCATATGGTTTATGAAAATAACAGACATGCAATGACTCTAGTTGTGGTTTATGAAAAGAACACACATGCAATGACACTTGTGGATCCATATGTGGTTTGTGAAAAGAACACACATGCAATGACTTTAGTTGATCCATGTCGTTTATGAGAAGGAGACACATTCAATGAAATCTAGTGGATCCATGTGGTTTATGACAATAACACTCATCCAATGACTCTAGTTGTGGTTTATGAAAAGAACACACATGCAATGACACTGGTGGGTCCATATGTGGTTTGTGAAAAGAACACATATGCAATGACTCTGGTGGATCCATATGTGGTTTGTGAAAAGAATAGGGATGCAATGACTCTGGTGGATCCATATGTGGTTTTTGAAAATAACAGACGTGCAATGAACTCTAGTGGATCCATGTGGTTTATGACAATAAAACACATCCAATAACTCTAGTTGTGGTTTATTAAGAGAACACACGTACAATGACTCTGATGGATCCATATGTTGTTTATGAGAAAACACACGTGCAATGAACTCTAGTGGATCCATATTTTGTTTGTGAAAAGAACACACATGAAATGACTTGGGTGGATCCATGTGTGGATTGTGAAAAGAACAGACATGCAATGACTCTCGTGGATCCATGTGGTTTATGAAAGGAACAGACATGCAATGAATCTAGTGGATCCATATGTGGTTTATGAAAAGAACAGACATGCAATGTCTCTAGTGGATCCATATGTGGTTTGTGAAAAGAACAGACATGGAATGACTCTAGTTGATCCATGTGGTTTATGAATAGAACAGACATGCATGACTCTGGTGGATCCATATGTGGTTTATGGAAAGAACAGGCACGCAATGACTTTGGTGGATCCATATGTGGTTTGTGAAAAGAGAACACATGCAATGACTCTAGTTGATCCATGTGGTTTATGAGAAGAACACACATGCAATGAATTCTAATGGATCCATGTGGTTTATGACAATAACACACATCCAATGACTCTAGTTGTGGTTTATGAAAAGAACACACATGCAATGACACTGGTGGATCCATATGTGGTTTATGAAAAGGACACACAAGCAATGACACTAGTGGATCCATGTGGTTTATGAAAAGAAGAGACATGAATGACTCTGGTGGATCCATATGTGGTTTATGAGAAGAACACACATGCAATGTACTCTAGTGGATCCATATGTGGTTTGTGAATAGAACACACATGTAATGACTCTAGTGGACCCATATGTGGTTTGTGAAAAGAACAGACATGCAATGACACTGGTGGATCCATGTGTGGTTTTTGAAAAGAACACAGATGCAATGACTTTAGTGGATCCATGTGGTTTATGAAAAGAACAGACATGCAATGACTCTGGTGGATCCATATGTGGTTTATGAAAAGAACAGACATGCAATGACTCTGGTGGATCCATATGTGGTTTGTGAAAAGAACACACATGCAATGACTCTAGTTGATCCATGTGGTTTATGAGAAGAACACACATGCAATGAACTCTAGTGGATCCATGTGGTTTATGACAATAACTGTCACATCCCAAGATTTTCCAAATCTTGTAATGTGAAAAATAAAATAAACAAAATAAATTTTGTTGAAAATCAGGGTGAAAAGAAACTTTTGTTTCTAAAAGGAAACTGAAATCCCATCTTGAACAAACTTTGGTAGAAGTTTGAATTCAACAAAAATCCAAATCAAGGGAAATGCATTCCTCAATGAATGTATCTGGAAATTTGAACACTAGGAAAGTAAATCAAAATCCCTAAGCCCTAATGGAAGGAAACCATTTTCCAAAGTATCACCAAATCTGATCAACAAATAATCACAAAGGATCAAGAAAAGACCATAGAGATTGGTTTCACTTAGTTTGGAACCATAGACAAAATCTTATGAATATAATAAGATAAGGAAATTGAATTTCCAAAGCCAATAAAGCCCTTACCAGAACCCATACCAATTGGTGAGCATTTAATCCTAAAGGTATTTATAAAGATAAACATTTATTAAAAGAAAATAAAATATTTTGTTTTGATAAAATGAGTAAAGATTTATTTAAATAAAATAGTAAGGATTTAAATATCCAATTTTATTTAAGTAAAGGCTTTCCCATTTTAAATAAACACTAAAACTTATTTTAAATAAGTTTTCCAAGTATTTTGATTTCTCAAAATAAAACCTACTAAAGTGTTTTGGTTTTATTTTGGATTTCAAAATAAAGTTTTAAATAAACAAATCCTATATGGATTATTAACTAAGGTCCATTTATTTAATTATTAATGGAACCTAAAATAAAAGGTTATTTTGTTAATACAAGATTTCCAAATATCCTTATTTTCAAATAAAACCTACTAGTTTGGTTTTGAAAGTATTTGGATTTCAAATGTAAATTTTGTTAAATAAATCAAACCCTATTTTATTAAATAACTAAAGATCCATTTTATTTAATTAATAAATGGATCCTAAAATAAATAAAAATATTATTTTATTTTGGAATTTGGATTATGTTGATAAACAGAACCAAATTCAAAGTACAAAGTTGAGTGATTGTTTGAATTGTTTGAATGGTTTGATTGTTTGAATAAATTGTTTGGAAATTCAAAACAGAAAAGAATTAGAAAAGGAAAAAGAAAACAGACAGAAAAAAATAGAGCAGCCCACCTTTTGGCCCAACTAGCCCAACAGCAGCCCAGTCCAGCCCACCTTCTTTTCCCCGAAGCATTCTTTTCTCACCCAGATTCTGACCCGAAAAGACAATGACTGGTGGACCCAAACCCCTCTCCTTTTCTATCATTGACAAGACGACCCCACCTCTCCCTTTCCCCCGAGCGAACCGTTTTCTTTACCGCGGAAAGAACCCACTGAGTGAATGACAGTCTGGACCCACTCCTCATTACCCTCATTCACCGACAGTGGACCCACCACCACTGTTCTTCTTCCACACCCGCATGACGACCAGTTCTTCTCCCCCGTTCTGCCGTTGATTTCTCCGGCTTAATTCGTCATAATGCCGAGCCTTTACCTCGCCTTGATCACGCAGACTTAAACGCCTCCCTCTCCTCTATAATTCCCCTCTGACACCCCGCGCTGGCACGCCTTAGACCGCCCCTAATTTCTCCCCCGAGCTCCTCTGTCTCCGGCAAGCTCCGCGAGCGATTCCGGCCACACCCCGCCGCCTCTCACCTACCTCTGCACGCGAGCATGCTCTCGGCCTTGCATCTGCCCATAGCCTCAGCTAGCTCCCAAGACTCTGAAGCTCGGCCGTCGACCTTGACTCGCCGCCGCCGTCTGGTTCTTCTCCGACGAGCTCCGCAGGTAGTTTCCGGTCGCCCCTCTACCTCTCGATCACGCACACAACCTTGCCTTGGTCCTGCGCATCTAACAGCGTCCTTGTTATGCCTTGGGGTGATCCACAGCAACGCCAACGACAACAACCCGAGAGCACCGCCGCCCGCAGCAACTCCGACGAGCAATCCACCTTGTTCCAGTGCGCCCCTCGACAAACTGATCACGTCTTGAGCTTCACTGCACTTCGGCAAGCACGGTGAGCATCCCCTTTTCCTCTCTTGCTTCCTGCATCGACGGCAACGCCACCGCCAGTCGCCGCCGCCAGCGCCGCTGCTTAGTGGTCAAACGCGTAGCGACCGTAGGATCTTAATCGTAGCGTTGTGATAGAACGTGAACGAAAGGGTATCTGTTGATCTGCACCGTGCGTAGCCACTTAGATCTGACGGTCCAGGAAGGCTGATCCGCGAACGATGCGGGCGAATAAGATTATGACGCGTGGCACTAGATTTGTTTAAAAGAAATTTGAAAACAGATTTATTTGCCATTTTCAAACCCTTGTATCTTTGAATCCACACGTCCAAAAATTACAAATTTTATGTCGTTGGATTCAGGAGAACAAGCCCTAACCAACCCTGCCTTTAGTTTAGCAAATAGTAACTGTTAGTTTGCTTGATTTTGCAGAAACATTTGATTGCTTGTTTAGATTAGAAAAATTGTTTAAAAATGATTTTAGGGTTAAAACCTTTGCAAATTGGTTTGTTGTGACCTTACTGACCCTAGAGACCAACCATGTTTTGGAAAATGATTTGGAAAAGTTTAGAATGGATTACTTGGTTTAGTCCATTTCTAGCTAAATAAAACTATTGTTTTGTTTATGAAAATGTTTTTGAGTAAAAACTTTGAGAAAATGTTTTGATCCAAACCCTCGACCAAAGACACCAAGTTTTGCAATAGCAACTCATTTGGTGAAACAAAATAATGATTCTTTGATTTAAAACCATTTCTAGTCAAATAGAAATGTGGTTTTTATTAAAAATGGTTTTGGAGGAAAACCTTTGGAAAATGTTTTGTTTTAAACTCACTAACCCCAAACCCCAAGTTTTGTGAAAACATACTTGGTGAACCCTATGGGTTAATGCCCTAGTGAAACCTTTTTCAAATGACTTTGCCATTTTGGTAAATGACAAATTTGGAACTTACAAAGTTTAGAAGCCTAGTAGAGACCATCCTTACAATAGAACCAACCTTTGCATGCTTATGCATGACTTAGATCCCATTACTTTGTGTGTGAAAAATTGTTTGTTTGTCTTTGGTTTGGAATGTGAATTGAATTTGTGTTTGCTTGATTGGTAGATTAAGTTTGTGCCTTGCTTGATTGATTTGTAGTGACTTGAAGAGTGTGGTTGTTGCAAGGACAAGAAGTGAACTTATACCCTCTACCAAAAAGGCAAGTGATGCTTCATATCTTTTGTCCCATTATTTTCACTATGCATTAGTGTTTTTGCTAAGTAAAACTTGCATGGATATTGTTTTGCTAAGTATAGACTTTGCTATAGGAAAACCTAGTAGATGAATCCTTAGTAGGATTTTCCTAAGTTAGGAATCCTATTACTACCAAGCTTAGCCTAGCTAATAGACAACCTGGGTGGAATATATATTCATACTATGGAAAATCTCTAAGTCTGAGGACTTGTGTTTTATTTAACAAAACAACTAAGTTAATGAATCTCCTGGGTGGAATGGGACTTGCTTGGTGGATTTTGGTTGAGTGGTTCACAAGGCCCATGTTTATGGTTTACCTTAGTGTATCTCACTTGTGGATGGCCACCCAGGAAACAAAGAGATTTAAGATGTCAAATGTTGAGAAGCTTCAAGTGCAACCACTTGGCAATATGGGCTCTGCCATGATCATATAGGTTGCAAGAACTTAGCCATATGGACAGTGGGTGGTAGTGTTTGATAGGTTGGAGCGTCCATGATGGTCTAAGGAAGGCTTCAAAGATCTTGTCTTGGGAAACCAAGTCTTGTGGGGAAAGTGCACCACCTCTGCAGTGTAAAACCTAAGTACTTAGCCATGTCCCTGGTAAAGGACAATTTGAGCATCAAGACATGGAAGCAATCAAGAATCTCATCATTCAAATTTCTAAATTAAAACTTGTGGGTGAACAAGGGTTGTGTGAATTCTTCAATCTTTGATGGAGAGATGGCTTGGAACAAGGATCTTGAAATCTTTGATTGAGGAAAAATGACTTGCCAAGAAAATCTTCAGTCTTTGATTGGTAGATGCCCTGAGTGGATCTTCAGTCTTTGATTGGTAGATGTCTTGGGAAAGATTTTATCAAAGCAAAAACTTAGTATTTTCAAAGTGTTAGGGAAAAATCTATTTTGAGCAATGCAAGCCTCAACTCCACTTAGCCAAATGCATATAGATGTTAGACTCCACTATACTACCAAAGTATCACTTGCCAATACAATTCAAATGTATTGACCCTTGTGGCTGTAATTTGTAATGTTGCAGGTTTGATTGATTTTAGTGAAGATTGATTGATTAGGATTACAAAGTCTACAACCAACATCTGCCTGTGGCACTTTGAAGATGAAGGACCCCATGCTTATAGTTATTCCGCTGCAATGTAATGTAAATAGCCAATGAGCTATGTTTGATGTAATAAAATTATTTTATTCCTGGTTATAAAGTCGTATTATGACCTTTGTTTCTTGATATTACATCTAAACTGTGGATGCTAGCTATTGATCCAGGGACTAGCATTGTAAACACAGGGGGCTCAATCTTATTAAAGGTTGGGGACCTTACAGATGGTATCAGAGCATTGTGTTGCCTGTAGGATTTGTAACCCTAGGATTGGACAAAAAACCCTTAGAAAAATAGGAGTTGTATTTGTTCCAAAACTTATTTACAAAAATCTTGTAAATTCTTTCCTCAACCATTGTTGTTTCAACTCTACATCTCATCTATATTCAAACTTGATGGAAAATCCTACCCCATGACCAAAGACTTCACCATGAGCAAAGGACATCTTCAACTTCTTCAACTCTAATGACTTCAACATCTTCAGCATATTCACCAAGGACTTCCAACTTGGATGACACTAAGGACTACAAGTGATATAAGAAATCTTGCTCAAGATTTGAAGACTAAGGAAACCCAACTTAGAAGAAGCCATCATCACCTTTGATGTTTTGTGACCAAGACACAAGAATTCTCCAAGGATACAAAGATCTCATTCAAGAAGAACCAAGAAGAATGGGAAGATCACAAGTGAACCATATAGATGGACCACCATATTTAGTTTAAGTCAAACCCACCAACTTATGTGGTGTAACAAAAATATTTTTGGTTGCCTAAGTATGTGCTTGAAACTTGTTGTTTGAGTGGAGTGTTTGTTTGTGATTGCTTGCACATTGCTTGTGTGTTTTGTGATGTGTGTGATTAGAAATATTTCCTTAGAAAAATCTTTTGTCTATTCTAATCCCAAATCCAACCCCAAACATATGACTTCTCCAAGAAACTCCAACATCAAGGATGGTGACAACAACAACAATCAAGAGGACAACATGAGAGAACTCATAGCAACCCAAAACCAGTTGAGCCAAGAGACAACTCAGCTTTTAGCCAACAACAATGGATTAGACCCAGCCATACAAAGGATTTTGAAACTTCAATCCCAACTGTTGCAAGGATTGGTTACTCAAATGATCAACATGAGAGAAAACTTTTCCCAAGGAGCTAATGACAACAAGGATGACAAAGATGTTAATCTAGAAGGAACCCAAGCTAGCAATACTTTTGGATACAAGGAACATGCATCCAAGGAACATGAAGATCAATGCCCCAAGAGAGAAAGATCTCCCACCTATGAAGAACATGAACTAGAAGAACTCCTAGCTTTGGAGAGACCCAAAAAGAAGAAGAAGAAATGCCCCAACACTAGCAAGAAGGATATTACACAAGTGCAATGTTTCAAATGCAAAGAGATGGGACATTATGCCAATGAATGCCCAGAAAAGAAGATGGACCAAATAAACAAACAAGAGGCAATGACACCAAAGGAAAAGAAACATATCAGCCAATTGATATGTTTCAATTGCAAGAACCCAGGACACTATGCAAGCAACTGTCCTGAAAAGATGAAGAACAAGTTGATCAAGCCTATGGAGAAACTCAACCTTGGCTCATGAGTCAAGTATGGAAATAAAGGCCACCATGCAGAAGTTTTCCCAAGGAAGTTTCATCAAGATTCCAAGCAAGCCAAGATGTAGTTAGTTGGAAAAATTTTAAGGGTGGTAGTACCCTAGTTGTTTTGAACCTGCTTGTAACCCTAGCCTCCCCAAATCTCGGGACGAGATTTCTTTTAAGGGTGGTAGCCTGTCACATCCCAAGATTTTCCAAATCTTGTAATGTGAAAAATAATATAAACAAAATAAATTTTGTTGAAAATCAGGGTGAAAAGAAACTTTTGTTTCGAAAAGGAAAATGAAATCCCATCTTGAACAAACTTTGGTAGAAGTTTGAATTCAACAAAAATCCAAATCAAGGGAAATGCATTCCTCAATGAATGTATCTGGAAATTTGAACACTAGGAAAGTAAATCAAAATCCCTAAGCCCTAATGGAAGGAAATCATTTTCCAAAGTATCTCCAAATCTATGGATTTGATCCATACCAAATCTGATCAACAAATAATCACAAAGGATCAAGAAAAGACCATAGAGATTGGTTTCACTTAGTTTGGAACCATAGACAAAATCTTATGAATATAATAAGATAAGGAAATTGAATTTCCAAAGCCAATAAAGCCCTTACCAGAACCCATACCAATTGGTGAGAATTTAATCCTAAAGGGATTTATAAAGATAAACATTTATTAAAAGAAAATAAAATATTTTGTTTTGATAAAATGAGTAAAGATTTATTTAAATAAAATAGTAAGGATTTAAATATCCAATTTTATTTAAGTAAAGGCTTTTCCCATTTTAAATAAACACTAAAACTTATTTTAAATAAGTTTTCCAAGTATTTTGATTTCTCAAAATAAAACCTACTAAAGTGTTTTGGTTTTATTTTGGATTTCAAAATAAAGTTTTAAATAAACAAATCCTATATGGATTATTAACTAAGGTCCATTTATTTAATTATTAATGGAACCTAAAATAAAAGGTTATTTTGTTAATACAAGATTTCCAAATATCCTTATTTTCAAATAAAACCTACTGGTTTGGTTTTGAAAGTATTTGGATTTCAAATGGAAATTTTGTTAAATAAATCAAACCCTATTTTATTAAATAACTAAAGATCCATTTTATTTAATTAATAAATGGATCCTAAAATAAATAAAAATATTATTTTATTTTGGAATTTGGATTATGTTGATAAACAGAACCAAATTCAAAGTACAAAGTTGAGTGATTGTTTGAATTGTTTGAATGGTTTGATTGTTTGAATAAATTGTTTGGAAATTCAAAACAGAAAAGAATTAGAAAAGGAAAAAGAAAACAGACAGAAAAAAAATAGAGCAGCCCACCTTTTGGCCCAACTAGCCCAACAGCAGCCCAGTCCAGCCCACCTTCTTTTCCCCGAAGCATTCTTTTCTCACCCAGATTCTGACCCGCAAAGACAATGACTGGTGGACCCAAACCCCTCTCCTTTTCTATCACTGACAAGACGACCCCACCTCTCCCTTTCCCCCGAGCGAACCGTTTTCTTTACCGCGGAAAGAACCCACTGAGTGAATGACAGTCTGGACCCACTCCTCCTTCCCCTCTTTCGCTGACAGGTAGACCCCACCACCACTGTTCTTCTTCCACACCCGCAGCGACCAGTTCTTCTCCCCCGTTCTGCCGTTGATTTCTCCGGCTTAATTCATCATAATGCCGAGCCTTTACCTCGCCTTGATCACGCAGACTTAAACGCCTCCCTCTCCTCTATAATTCCCCTCTGACACCCCGCGCTGGCACGCCTTAGACCGCCCCTAATTTCTCCCCCGAGCTCCTCTGTCTCCGGCGAGCTCCGCGAGCGATTCCGGCCACACCCCGCCGCCTCTCACCTACCTCTGCACGCGAGCATGCTCTCCAGCACCTTGCGCATCTGCCCATAGCCTCAGCTAGCTCCCGCGCACTCTGGAAGCTCGGCTTCGTCGACCTCGACTCGCCGCCGCCGTCTGGTTCTTCTCCGACGAGCTCCGCAGGTAGTTTCCGGTCGCCCCTCTACCTCTCGATCACGCACACAACCTTGCCTTGGTCCTGCGCATCTAACAGCGTCCTTGTTATGCCTTGGGGTGATCCACAGCGACGCCAACGACGACAACCCGAGAGCACCGCCGCCCGCAGCAACTCCGACGAGCAATCCACCTCGTTCCAGTGCGCCCCTCGACGAACTGATCACGTCTTGAGCTTCACTGCACTTCGGCAAGCACGGTGAGCATCCCCTTTTCCTCTCTTGCTTCCTGCATCGCCGGCAACGCCACCGCCAGTCGCTCCGCCGCCAGTCGCCGCCGCCAGCGCCGCTGCTTAGTGGTCAAACGCGTAGCGACCGTAGGATCTTAATCGTAGCGTTGTGATAGAACGTGAACGAAAGGGTATCTGTTGATCTGCACCGTGCGTAGCCACTTAGATCTGACGGTCCAGGAAGGCTGATCCGTGCGAACGATGCGGTGCGAATAAGATTATGACGCGTGGCACTAGATCTGTTTAAAAGAAATTTGAAAACAGATTTATTTGCCATTTTCAAACCCTTGTATCTTTGAATCCACACGTCCAAAAATTACAAATTTTATGTCGTTGGATTCAGGAGAACAAGCCCTAACCAACCCTGCCTTTAGTTTAGCAAATAGTAACTGTTAGTTTGCTTGATTTTGCAGAAACATTTGATTGCTTGTTTAGATTAGAAAAATTGTTTAAAAATGATTTTAGGGTTAAAACCTTTGCAAATTGGTTTGTTGTGACCTTACTGACCCTAGAGACCAACCATGTTTTGGAAAATGATTTGGAAAAGTTTAGAATGGATTACTTGGTTTAGTCCATTTCTAGCTAAATAAAACTATTGTTTTGTTTATGAAAATGTTTTTGAGTAAAAACTTTGAGAAAATGTTTTGATCCAAACCTACTGACCAAAGACACCAAGTTTTGCAATAGCAACTCATTTGGTGAAACAAAATAATGATTCTTTGATTTAAAACCATTTCTAGTCAAATAGAAATGTGGTTTTTATTAAAAATGGTTTTGGAGGAAAACCTTTGGAAAATGTTTTGTTTAAACTCACTAACCCCAAACCCCAAGTTTTGTGAAAACATACTTGGTGAACCCTATGGGTTAATGCCCTAGTGAAACCTTTTTCAAATGACTTTGCCATTTTGGTAAATGACCAATTTGGAACTTACAAAGTTTAGAAGCCTAGTAGAGACCATCCTTACAATAGAACCAACCTTTGCATGCTTATGCATGACTTAGATCCCATTACTTTGTGTGTGAAAAATTGTTTGTTTGTCTTTGGTTTGGAATGTGAATTGAATTTGTGTTTGCTTGATTGGTAGATTAAGTTTGTGCCTTGCTTGATTGATTTGTAGTGACTTGAAGAGTGTGGTTGTTGCAAGGACAAGAAGTGAACTTATACCCTCTACCAAAAAGGCAAGTGATGCTTCATATCTTTTGTCCCATTATTTTCACTATGCATTAGTGTTTTTGCTAAGTAAAACTTGCATGGATTTTGTTTTGCTAAGTATAGACTTTGCTATAGGAAAACCTAGTAGATGAATCCTTAGTAGGATTTTCCTAAGTTAGGAATCCTATTACTACCAAGCTTAGCCTAGCTAATAGAAAACCTGGGTGGAATATATATTCATACTATGGAAAAATCTCTAAGTCTGAGGACTTGTTTTATTTAACAAAACAACTAAGTTAATGAATCTCCTGGGTGGAATGGGACTTGCTTGGTGGATTTTGGTTGAGTGGTTCACAAGGACCATGTTTATGGTTTACCTTAGTGTATCTCACTTGTGGATGGCCACCCAGGAAACAAAGAGATTTAAGATGTCAATTGTTGAGAAGCTTCAAGTGCAACCACTTGGCAATATGGGCTCTGCCATGATCATATAGGTTGCAAGAACTTAGCCATATGGACAGTGGGTGGTAGTGTTTGATAGGTTGGAGCGCGTCCATGATGGTCTAAGGGAAGGCTTCTGAAAGATCTTGTCTTGGGAAACCAAGTCTTGTGGGGAAAGTGCACCACCTCTGCAGAGTGTAAAACCTAAGTACTTAGCCATGTCCCTGGTAAAGGACAATTTGAGCATCAAGACATGGAAGCAATCAAGAATCTCATCATTCAAATTTCTAAATTAAAACTTGTGGGTGAACAAGGGTTGTGTGAATTCTTCAATCTTTGATGGAGAGATGGCTTGGAACAAGGATCTTGAAATCTTTGATTGAGGAAAAATGACTTTGCCAAGCAAATCTTCAGTCTTTGATTGGTAGATGCCCTGAGTGGATCTTCAGTCTTTGATTGGTAGATGTCTTGGGAAAGATTTTATCAAAGCAAAAACTTAGTATTTTCAAAGTGTTAGGGAAAAATCTATTTTGAGCAATGCAAGCCTCAACTCCACTTAGCCAAATGCATATAGATGTTAGACTCCACTATACTACCAAAGTATCACTTGCCAATACAATTCAAATGTATTGACCCTTGTGGCTGTAATTTGTAATGTTGCAGGTTTGATTGATTTTAGTGAAGATTGATTGATTAGGATTACAAAGTCTACAACCAACATCTGCCTGTGGCACTTTGAAGATGAAGGACCCCATGCTTATAGTTATTCCGCTGCAATGTAATGTAAATAGCCAATGAGCTATGTTTGATGTAATAAAATTATTTTATTCCTGGTTATAAAGTCGTATTATGACCTTTGTTTCTTGATATTACATCTAAACTGTGGATGCTAGCTATTGATCCAGGGACTAGCATTGTAAACACAAGGGGCTCAATCTTATTAAAGGTTGGGGACCTTACAATAACAGACATCCAATGACTCTAGTCGTGGTTTATGAAAAGTACACACATGCAATGACACTGGTGGATCCATGTGATTTATAAAAAGAACCCACATGCAATGACTCCAGGGGATCCATGTGGTTTATGATAAGAACAGACATGCAATGACTCTGGTGGATCCATATATGGTTTATGAAAAGAACACACATGCAATCACAATGCTGGATCCATATGTGGTTAATGAAAAGAACACACATGCAATAACACTGGTGGATCCATAAGTGGTTTGTGACAAGAACACACATTCAATGACACTGGTGGCTCCATGTGTGGTTTGTGAAAAGAACAGACATGCAATGACTCTGGTTGATCCATGTGGTTTAGGAACAGAACAGACATGCGATGACTCTGGTGGATCCATATGTGGTTTATGAAAAGAACAAACATGCAATGACTGTGGTGGATCCATATATGGTTTGTGAAAAGAACACACATGCAATGACTCTAGTTGATCCATGTGGTTTATGAGAAGAACACACATGCAATGAATTCTAGTGGATCCATGTGGTTTATAACAATAACACACATCCAATGACTCTAGTTGTGGTTTATTGAAAGAACACACATGCAATGACACTTGTGGATCCATATGTGGTTTATGAAAAGAAAACACATGCAATGACTCTGGTGGATCCATGTGGTTTATGAAAAGAACAGACATGCAATGACTTTGGTGGATCCATATGTGGTTTATGAGAAGAATACACATGCAATGAACTCTAGTGAAGCCATATGTGGTTTGTGAAAAGAACACACATGCAATGACTCTGGTGGATCCATATGTGGTTTGTGAAAAGAACAGGGATGCAATGACTCTGGTGGATCATATGTGGTTTATGAAAAATAACAGACATGTAATGAACTCTAGTGGATCCATGTGGTCTATGACAATAACACACGTCCAATAACTCTAGTTGTGGTTTATTAAGAGAACACACATAAAATGACTCTGGTGGATCCATATGTGGTTTGTGAAAAGAACACACATGAAATAACTCGGGTGGATCCATGCGTGGATTGTGAAAAGAACATACATGCAATGACTCTCGTGGATCCATGTGGTTTATGAAAGGAACAGACATGCAATGAATCTAGTGGATCCATATGTGGTTTATGAAAAGAACAAACATGCAATGTCTCTAGTGGATCCATATGTGCTTTGTGAAAAGAACAGACATGCAATGACTCTGGTTGATCCATGTGGTTTAGGAACAGAACAGACATGCGATGACTCTGGTGGATCCATATGTGGATTATGAAAAGAACAGACATGCAATGACTTTGGTGGATCCATATGTGGTTTGTGAAAAGAGAACACATGCAATGACTCTAGTTGATCCATGTGGTTTATGAGAAGAACACACATGCTATGAATTCTAATGGATCCATGTGGTTTATGACAATAACACACATCCAATGACTCTAGTTGTGGTTTATGAAAAGAACACACATGCAATGACAGTGGTGGATCCATATGTGGTTTATGAAAATGACACACAAGCAATGACACTGGTGGATCCATGTGGTTTATGAAAAGAACACACATGCAATGACTCTGGTGGATCCATATGTGGTTTATGAGAAGAACACACATGCAATGTACCCTAGTGGATCCATATGTGGTTTGTGAAAAGAACACACATGTAATGACTCTAGTGGACCCATATGTGGTTTGTGAAAAGAACAGACATGCAATGACACTGGTGGATCCATGTGTGGTTTTTGAAAAGAACACAAATGCAATGACTTTAGTGGATCCATGTGGTTTATGAAAAGAACAGACATGCAATGACTCTGGTGGATCCATATGTGGTTTATGAAAAGAACAGACATGCAATGACTCTGGTGGATCCATATGTGGTTTGTGAAAAGAACACACATGCAATGACTTTAGTTGATCCATGTGGTTTATGAGAAGAACACACATGCAATGACCTCTAGTGGATCCACGTGATTTATGACAATAACACACATCCAATGACTCTAGTCGTGGTTTATGAAAATTACACACATGCAATGACACTGCTGGATCCATGTGATTTATAAAAAGAACCCACATGCAATGACTCTAGTGGATCCATGTGGTTTATGAAAAGAATAGACATGCAATGACTCTGGTGGATCCATATATGGTTTATGAAAAGAACACACATGCAATCACAATGCTGGATCCATATGTGGTTAATGAAAAGAACACACATGGAATAACACTGGTGGATCCATATGTGGTTTGTGACAAGAACACACATTCAATGACACTGGTGGCTCCATGTGTGGTTTGTGAAAAGAACAGACATGCAATGACTCTGGTGGATCCATGTAGTTTATGAAAAGAAAAGACATGCAATGACTCTGGTGGATCGATTTATGTATTATGAAAAGAACAGACATGCAATGACTCTGGTGGATCCATATATGGTTTGTGAAAAGAACACACATGCAATGACTCTTGTTAATCCATGTGGTTTCTGAGAAGAACACACATGCAATGAATTCTAGTGGATCCATGTGGTTTATAACAATAACACACATCCAATGACGCTAGTTGTGGTTTATTGAAAGAACACACATGCAATGACACTTGTGGATCCATATGTGGTTTATGAAAAGAAAACACATGCATTGACTCTAGTGGATCCATGTGGTTTATGAAAAGAATAGACATGCAATGACTTTGCTGGATCCAGATGTGGTTTATGAGAAGAACACACATGCAATGAACTCTAGTGAAGCCATATGTGGTTTGTGAAAACAACACACATTTAATGACTCTAGTGGATCCATATGTGGTTTGTGAAAAGAACAGACATCCAATGACACTAGTGGATCCATGTGTGCTTTGTGTAAAGAACACACATGCAATGACTCAAGTGGATCCATGTGGTTTATGAAAATAACAGACATGCAATGACTCTAGTTGTGGTTTATGAAAAGAACACACATGCAATGACACTTGTGGATCCATATGTGGTTTGTGAAAAGAACACACATGCAATGAATTTAGTTGATCCATGTCGTTTATGAGAAGGACACACATTCAATGAAATCTAGTGGATCCATGTGGTTTATGACAATAACACTCATCCAATGACTCTAGTTGTGGTTTATGAAAAGAACACACATGCAATGACACTGCTGGATCCATATGTGGTTTGTGAAAAGAACACACATGCAATGCTTCTAGTGGATCCATATGTGGTTTGTGAAAAGAACAGGGATGCAATGACTCTGGTGGATCCATATGTGGTTTATGAAAATAACAGACATGCAATGAACTCTAGTGAATCCATGTGGTTTATGACAATAACACACGTCCAATAACTCTAGTTGTGGTTTATTAAGAGAACACACATACAATGACTGGTGGATCCATATGTGGTTTATGAAACACACATGCAATGAACTCTAGTGGATCAATATGTGGTTTGTTAAAAGAAAACACATGAAATGACTCGGGTGGATCCATGTGTGGATTGTGAATATAAAAGAGATGCAAAGACTCTAGTGGATCCATGTTGTTTATGAAAGGAACAGACATGCAATGAATCTAGTGGATCCATATGTGGGTTATGAAAAGAATAGACATGCAATGTCTCTAGTGGATCCATATGTGGTTTGTGAAAAGAACAGACATGCAATGACTCTAGTTGATCCATGTGGTTTATGAACAGCACAGACATGCAATGACTCTGGTGGATCCATATCTGGTTTATGAAAAGAACAGACATGCAATGACTTTGGTGGATCCATATGTGGTTTGTGAAAAGAGAACACATGCAATGACTCTAGTTTATCCATGTGGTTTATGAGAAGAACACACATGCAATGAATTCTAATGGATCCATGTGTTTTATGACAATAACACACATCCAATGACTCTAGTTGTGGTTTACGAAAAGAACACACATGCAATGACACTGGTGGATCCATATGTGGTTTATGAAAAGGACACACAAGCAATGACACTAGTGGATCCATGTGGTTTATGAAAAGAACAGACATGCAATGACTCCGGTGGATCCATATGTGGTTTATGAGAAGAACACACATACAATGTACTCTAGTGGATCCATATGTGGTTTGTGAAAAGAACACACATGTAATGACTCTAGTGGACCCATATGTGGTTTGTGAAAAGAACAGACATGCAATGACACTGGTGGATCCATGTGTGGTTTTTGAAAAGAACACAGATCCAATGACTTTAGTGGGTCCATGTGGTTTATAAAAAGAACAGACATGCAATGACTCTGGTGGATCCATATGTGGTTTATGAAAAGAACAGACATGCAATGACTCTAGTGGATCCATATGTGGTTTGTGAAAAGAACACACATGCAATGACTCTAGTTGATCCATGTGGTTTATGAGAAGAACACACATGCAATGAACTCTAGTGGATCCATGTGGTTTATGACAATAACAGATATCCAATGACTCTAGTCGTGGTTTATGAAAAGTACACACATGCAGTGACACTGGTGGATCCATGTGATTTATAAAAAGAACCCACATGCAATGACTCTAGGGGATCCATCTGGTTTATGATAAGAACAGACATGCAATGACTCTGGTGGATCCATATATGGTTTATAAAAAGAACACACATGCAATCACAATGCTGGATCCATATGTGGTTAATGAAAAGAACACATATGCAATAACACTGGTGGATCGATAAGTGGTTTCTGACAAGAACACACATTCAGTGACACTGGTGGCTCCATGTGTGGTTTGTGAAAAGAATAGACATGCAATGACTCTGGTGGATCCATGTAGTTTATGAAAAGAACAGACATGCAATGACTCTCGTGGATCCATTTGTGGTTTATGAAAAGAACATACATGCAATAACTCTGGTGGATCCATATATGGTTTGTGAAAACAACACACATGCAATGACTCTAGTTGATCCATGTGGTTTATGAGAAGAACACACATGCAATGAATTCTAGTGGATCCATGTGGTTTATAACAATAACACACATCCAATGACTCTAGTTGTGGTTTATTGAAAGAACACACATGCAATGACACTTGTGGATCCATATGTGGTTTATGAAAAGAAAACACATGCAATGACTCTGGTGGATCCATGTGGTTTATGAAAAGAACATACATGCAATGACTTTGGTGGATCCATATGTGGTTTATGAGAAGAACACACATGCAATGAACTCTAGTGAAGCCATATGTGGTTTATCAAAAGAACACACATGCAATGACTCTGGTAGATCCATATGTGGTTTGTGAAAAGAACAGGGATGCAATGACTCTGGTGGATCCATATGTGGTTTATGAAAAATAACAGACATGCAATGAACTCTAGTGGATCCATGTGGTTTATGACAATAACACACGTCCAATAACTCTAGCTGTGGTTTATTAAGAGAACACACATAAAATGACTCTGGTGGATCCGTATGTGGTTTGTACAAAGAACACACATGAAATAACTCGGGTGGATCCATGCGTGGATTGTGAAAAGAACATACATGCAATGACTCTCGTGGTTCCATGTGGTTTATGAAAGGAACAGACATGCAATGAATCTAGTGTATCCATATGTGGTTTATGAAAAGAACAGACATGCAATGTCTCTAGTGGATCCATATGTGCTTTGTGAAAAGAACAGACATGCAATGACTCTGGTTGATCCATGTGGTTTAGGAACAGAACAGACATGCGATGACTCTGGTGGATCCATATGTGGTTTATGAAAAGAACAGACATGCAATGACTTTGGTGGATCCATATGTGGGTTGTGAAAAGAGAACACATGCAATGACTCTAGTTGATCCATGTGGTTTATGAGAAGAACACACATGCAATGAATTCTAATGGATCCATGTGGTTTATGACAATAACACACATCCAATGACTCTAGTTGTGGTTTATGAAAAGAACACACATGCAATGACACTGGTGGATCCATATGTGGTTTATGAAAATGACACACAAGCAATGACACTGGTGGATCCATGTGGTTTATCAAAAGAACAGACATGCAATGACTCTGGTGGATCCATATGTGGTTTATGAGAAGAACACACATGCAATGTACCCTAGTGGATCCATATGTGGTTTTTGAAAAGAACACACATGTAATGACTCTGCTGGACCCATATGTGGTTTGGGAAAAGAACAGGCATGCAATGACACTGGTGGATCCATGTGTGGTTTTTGAAAAGAACAAAAATGTAATGACTTTAGTGGATCCATGTGGTTTATGAAAAGAACAGACATGCAATGACTCCGGTGGATCCATATGTGGTTTATGAAAAGAACAGACATGCAATGACTCTGGTGGATCCATATGTGGTTTGTGAAAAGAACACACATGCAATGACTTTAGTTGATCCATGTGGTTTATGGGAAGAACACACATGCAATGAACTCTAGTGGATCCACGTGGTTTATGACAATAACACACATCCAATGACTCTAGTCGTGGTTTATGAAAATTACACGAATGCAATGACACTGGTGGATCCATGTGATTTATAAAAAGAACCTACATGCAATGACTCTAGTGGATCCATGTGGTTTATGAAAAGAACAGAGATGCAATGACTCTGGTGGATCCATATATGGTTTATGAAAAGAACACACATGCAATCACAATGCTGGATCCATATGTGGTTAATGAAAAGAACACACAAGCAATAACACTGGTGGATCCATATGTGGTTTGTGACAAGAACACAAATTCAATGACACTGGTGGCTCCATGTGTGGTTTGTGAAAAGAACAGACATGCAATGACTCTGGTGGATCCATGTAGTTTATGAAAAGAACAGACATGCAATGACTCTGGTGGATCGATTTATGGTTTATGAAAAGAACAGACATGCAATGACTCTGGTGGATCCATATATGGTTTGTGAAAATAACACACATGCAATGACTCTAGTTAATCCATGTGGTTTCTGAGAAGAACACACATGCAATGAATTCTAGTGGATCCATGTGGTTTATAACAATAACACACATCCAATGACTCTAGTTGTGGTTTATTGAAAGAACACACATGCAATGACACTTGTGGATCCATATGTGGTTTATGAAAAGAAAACACATGCATTGACTCTAGTGGATCCATGTGGTTTATGAAAAGAACAGACTTGCAATGACATTGGTGGATCCATATGTGATTTATGAGAAGAACACACATGCAATGAACTCTAGTGAAGCCATATGTGGTTTGTGAAAACAACACACATTTAATGACTCTAGTGGATCCATATGTGGTTTGTGAAAAGAAAAGACATCTAATGACACTAGTGGATCCATGTGTGCTTTGTGTAAAGAACACACATGTAATGACTCAAGTGGATCCATGTGGTTTATGAAAATAACAGATATGCAATGACTCTAGTTGTGGTTTATGAAAAGAACACACATGCAATGACACTTGTGGATCCATATGTGGTTTGTGAAAAGAACACACATGCAATGAATTTAGTTGATCCATGTCGTTTATGAGAAGGACACACATTCAATGAAATCTAGTGGATCCATGTGGTTTATGACAATAACACTCATCCAATGACTCTAGTTGTGGTTTATGAAAATTACACACATGCAATGACACTGGTGGATCCATATGTGGTTTGTGAAAAGAACACACATGCAATGACTCTAGTGGATCCATATGTGGTTTGTGAAAAGAACAGGGATGCAATGACTCTGGTGGATCCATATGTGGTTTATGAAAATAACAGACATGCAATGAACTCTAGTGGATCCATGTGGTTTATGACAATAACACACGTCCAATAACTCTAGTTGTGGTTTATTAAGAGAACACACAAACAATGACTCTGGTGGATCCATATGTGGTTTATGAGAAGAACACACATGCAATGAACTCTAGTGAAGCCATATGTGGTTTGTCAAAAGAACACACATGCAATGACTCTGGTGGATCCATATGTGGTTTGTGAAAAGAACAGGGATGCAATGACTCTGGTGGATCCATATGTGGTTTATGAAAAATAACAGACATGCAATGAACTCTAGTGGATCCATGTGGTTTATGACAATAACACACGTCCAATAACTCTAGTTGTGGTTTATTAAGTGAACACACATAAAATGACTCTAGTGGATCCATATGTGGTTTGTCAAAGGAACACACATGAAATGACTCGGGTGGATACATGTCTGGATTGTGAAAAGAACACACATGCAATGACTCTCGTGGATCCATGTGGTTTATGAAAGGAACAGACATGCAATGAATCTAGTGGATCCATATGTGGTTTATGAAAAGAACAGACATGCAATGTCTCTAGTGGATCCATTTGTGGTTTGTGAAAAGAACAGACATGCAATGACTCTAGTTGGTCCATGTGGTTTATGAACAGAACAGACATGCAATGACTCTGGTGGATCCATATGTAGTTTATGAAAAGAACAAACGTGCAATGACTTTAGTGGATCCATATGTGGTTTGTGAAAAGAGAACACATGCAATGACTCTAGTTGATCCATGTGGTTTATGAGAAGAACACACATGCAATGAATTCTAATGGATCCATGTGGTTTATGACAATAACACACATCCAATGACTCTAGTTGTGGTTTATGAAAAGAACACATATGCAATGACACTGGTGGATCCATATGTGGTTTATGAAAAGGATACACAAGCAATGACACTAGTGGATCCATGTGGTTTATGAAAAGAACAGACATGCAATGACTCTGGTGGATCCATACGTGGTTTATGAGAAGAACACACATGCAATGTACTCTAGTGGATCCATATGTGGTTTGTGAAAAGAACACACATGTAATGACTCTGCTGGACCCATATGTGGTTTGTGAAAAGAACAGACATGCAATGACACTGGTGGATCCATGTGTGGTTTTTGAAAAGAACACAGATGCAATGACTTTAGTGGGTCCATGTGGTTTATGAAAAGAACAGACATGCAATGACTCTGGTGGATCCATATGTGGTTTATGAAAAGAACAGACATGCAATGACTCTGGTGGATCCATATGCGGTTTGTGAAAAGAACACACATGCAATGACTCTAGTTGATCCATGTGGTTTATGAGAAGAACACACATGCAATGAACTCTAGTGGATCCATGTGGTTTATGACAATAACAGACATCCAATGACTCTAGTCGTGGTTTATGAAAAGTACACACATGCAATGACACTGGTGGATCCATGTGATTTATAAAAAGAACCCACATGCAATGACTCCAGGGGATCCATGTGGTTTATGATAAGAACAGACATGCAATGACTCTGGTGGATCCATATATGGTTTATGAAAAGAACACACATGCAATCACAATGCTGGATCCATATGTGGTTAATGAAAAGAACACACATGCAATAACACTGGTGGATCCATAAGTGGTTTGTGACAAGAACACACATTCAATGACACTGGTGGCTCCATGTGTGGTTTGTGAAAAGAACAGACATGCAATGACTCTGGTTGATCCATGTGGTTTAGGAACAGAACAGACATGCGATGACTCTGGTGGATCCATATGTGGTTTATGAAAAGAACAGACATGCAATGACTCTGGTGGATCCATATATGGTTTGTGAAAATAACACACATGCAATGACTCTAGTTGATCCATGTGGTTTATGAGAAGAACACACATGCAATGAATTCTAGTGGATCCATGTGGTTTATAACAATAACACACATCCAATGACTCTAGTTGTGGTTTATTGAAAGAACACACATGCAATGACACTTGTGGATCCATATGTGGTTTATGAAAAGAAAACACATGCAATGACTCTGGTGGATCCATGTGGTTTATGAAAAGAACAGACATGCAATGACTTCGGTGGATCCATATGTGGTTTATGAGAAGAACACACATGCAATGAACTCTAGTAAAGCCATATGTGGTTTGTGAAAAGAACACACACGCAATGACTCTGGTGGATCCATATGTGGTTTGTGAAAAGAACAGGGATGCAATGACTCTGGTGGATCCATATGTGGTTTATGAAAAATAACAGACATGCAATGAACTCTAGTTGATCCATGTGGTTTATGACAATAACACACGTCCAAAAGCTCTAGTTGTGGTTTATTAAGAGAACACACATAAAATGACTCTGGTGGATCCGTATGTGGTTTGTACAAAGAACACACATGAAATAACTCGGGTGGATCCATGCGTGGATTGTGAAAAGAACATACATGCAATGACTCTCGTGAATCCATGTGGTTTATGAAAGGAACAGACATGCAATGAATCTAGTGGATCCATATGTGGTTTATGAAAAGAACAGACATGCAATGTCTCTAATGGATCCATATGTGCTTTGTGAAAAGAACAGACATGCAATGACTCTGGTTGATCCATGTGGTTTAGGAACAGAACAGACATGCGATGACTCTGGTGGATCCATATGTGGTTTATGAAAAGAACAGACATGCAATGACTTTGGTGGATCCATATGTGGTTTGTGAAAAGAGAACACATGCAATGACTCTAGTTGATCCATGTGGTTTATGAGAAGAACAAACATGCAATGAATTCTAATGGATCCATGTGGTTTATGACAAAAACACACATCCAATGACTCTAGTTGTGGTTTATGAAAAGAACACACATGCAATGACACAGGTGGATCCATATGTGGTTTATGAAAAGGACACACAAGCAATGATACTGCTGGATCCATGTGGTTTATGAAAAGAACAGACATGTAATGAATCTGGTGGATCCATACGTGGTTTATGAGAAGAACACACATGCAATGTACTCTAGTGGATCCATATGTGGTTTGTGAAAAGAACACACATGTAATGACTCTAGTGGACCCATATGTGGTTTGTGAAAAGAACAGACATGCAATGACACTGGTGGATCCATGTGTGGTTTTTGAAAAGAACACAAACGCAATGACTTTAGTGGATCCATGTGGTTTATGAAAAGAACAGACATGCAATGACTCTCGTGGATCCATATGTGGTTTATGAAAAGAACAGACATGCAATGACTCTGGTGGATCCATATGTGGTTTGTGAAAAGAACACACATGCAGTGACTCTAGTTGATCCATGTGGTTTATGAGAAGAACACACATGCAATGAACTCTAGTGGATCCATGTGGTTTATGACAACAACACACATCCAATGACTCTAGTCGTGGTTTATGAAAAGAACACACATGCAATGACACTGGTGGATCCATGTGATTTATAAAAAGAACCCACATGCAATGACTCTAGTGGATCCATGTGGTTTATGAAAAGAACAGACATGCAATGACTCTGGTGGATCCATATATGGTTTATTAAAAGAACACACATGCAATCACAATGCTGGAGCCATATGTGGTTAATGAAAAGAACACACATGCAATAACACTAGTGGATCCACATGTGGTTTGTGACAAGAACACACATTCAATGACACTGGTGGCTCCATGTGTGGTTTGTGAAAAGAACAGACATGCAATGACTCTGGTTGATCCATGTAGTTTATGAAAAGAACAGACATGCAATGACCCTGGTGGATCCATTTGTGGTTTATGAAAAGAACACACATGCAATGACTCTGGTGGATCCATATATGGTTTGTGAAAAGAACACACATGCAATTACTCTAGTTGATCCATGTGGTTTATGAGAAGGACACACATGCAATGAATTCTAGTGGATCCATGTGGTTTATAACAATAACACACATCGAATGACTCTAGTTGTGGTTTATTGAAAGAACACACATGCAATGACACTTGTGGATCTATATGTGGTTTATGGAAAGAAAAACACATGCAATGACTCTGGTGGATCCATGTGGTTTATGAAAAGAATAGACATGGAATAACTTTGGTGGATCCATATGTGGTTTATGAGAAGAACACACCTGCAATGAAATCTAGTGAAGACATATATGGTTTGTGAAAACAACACACATGTAATGACTCTAGTGGATCCATATGTGGTTTGTGAAAAGAACAGACATGCAATGACTTTGGTGGATCCATATGTGGTTTATGAGAAGAACACACATGCAATGAACTCTAGTGAAGCCATATGTGGTTTATGAAAAGAACACACATGCAATGACTCTGCTGGACCCATATGTGGTTTGTGAAAAGAACAGACATGCAATGACACTGGTGGATCCATGTGTGGTTTTTGAAAAGAACAAAAATGCAATGACTTTAGTGGATCCATGTGGTTTATGAAAATAACAGACATGCAATGACTCTGGTGGATCCATATGTGGTTTATGAAAAGAACAGACATGCAATGACTCTGGTGGATCCATATGTGGTTTGTGAAAAGAACACACATGCAATGACTTTAGTTGATCCATGTGGTTTATGAGAAGAACACATATGCAATGAACTCTAGTGGATCCACGTGGTTTATGACAATAACACACATCCAATGACTCTAGTCGTGGTTTATGAAAATTACACACATGCAATGACACTGCTGGATCCATGTGATTTATAAAAAGAACCCACATGCAATGACTCTAGTGGATCCATGTGGTTTATGAAAAGAACAGACATGCAATGACTCTGGTGGATCCATATATGGTTTATGAAAAGAACACACATGCAATCACAATGCTGGATCCATATGTGGTTAATGAAAAGAACACACAAGCAATAACACTGGTGGATCCATATGTGGTTTGTGACAAGAACACACATTCAATGACACTGGTGGCTCCATGTGTGGTTTGTGAAAAGAACAGACATGCAATGACTCTGGTGGATCCATGTAGTTTATGAGAAGAACAGACATGCAATGACTCTGCTAGATCGATTTATGGTTTATGAAAAGAACAGACATGCAATGACTCTGGTGGATCCGTATATGGTTTGTGAAAAGAACAGACATGCAATGACTCTAGTTAATCCATGTGGTTTCTGAGAAGAACACACATGCAATGAATTCTAGTGGATCCATGTGGTTTATAACAATAACACATATCCAATGACTCTAGTTGTGGTTTATTGAAAGAACACACATGCAATGACACTTGTGGATCCATATGTGGTTTATGAAAAGAAAACACATGCATTGACTCTAGTGGATCCATGTGGTTTATGAAAAGAACAGACATGCAATGACTTTGGTGGATCGATATGTGATTTATGAGAAGAACACACATGCAATGAACTCTAGTGAAGCCATATGTGGTTTGTGAAAACAACACAAATTTAATGACTCTAGTGGATCCATATGTGGTTTGTGAAAAGAACAGACATCCAATGACACTAGTGGATCCATGTGTGCTTTGTGTAAAGAACACACATGCAATGACTCAAGTGGATCCATGTGGTTTATGAAAATAACAGACATGCAATGACTCTAGTTGTGGTTTATGAAAAGAACACACATGCAATGACACTTGTGGATCCATATGTGGTTTGTGAAAAGAACACACATGCAATGAATTTAGTTGATCCATGTCGTTTATGAGAAGGACACACATTCAATGAAATCTAGTGGATCCATGTGGTTTATGACAATAACACTCATCCAATGACTCTAGTTGTCGTTTATGAAAAGAACACACATGCAATGACACTGGTGGATCCATATGTGGTTTGTGAAAAGAACACACATGCAATGACTCTAGTGGATCCATATGTGGTTTGTAAAAAGAACAGGGATGCAATGACTCTGGTGGATCCATATGTGGTTTATGAAAATAACAAACATGCAGTGAACTCTAGTGGATCCATGTGGTTTATGACAATAACACACGTCCAATAACTCTAGTTGTGGTTTATTAAGAGAACACACATACAATGACTCTGGTGGATCCATATGTGGTTTATGAGAAAACACACATGCAATGAACTCTAGTGGATCCATATGTGGTTTGTCAAAGGAACACACATGAAATGACTCGGGTGGATACATGTGTGGATTGTGAAAAGAACACACATGCAATGACTCTCGTGGATCCATGTGGTTTATGAAAGGAACAGACATGCAATGAATCTAGTGGATCCATATGTGGTTTATGAAAAGAACAGACATGCAATGTCTCTAGTGGATCCATTTGTGGTTTGTGAAAAGAACAGACATGCAATGACTCTAGTTGGTCCATGTGGTTTATGAACAGAATAGACATGCAATGACTCTGGTGGATCCATATGTAGTTTATGAAAAGAACAAACATGCAATGACTTTAGTGGATCCATATGTGGTTTGTGAAAAGAGAACACATGCAATGACTCTAGTTGATCCATGTGGTTTATGAGAAGAACACACATGCAATGAATTCTAATGGATCCATGTGGTTTATGACAATAACACACATCCAATGACTCTAGTTGTGGTTTATGGAAAGAACACATATGCAATGACACTGGTGGATCCATATGTGGTTTATGAAAAGGACACACAAGCAATGACACTAGTGGATCCATGTGGTTTATGAAAAGAACAGACATGCAATGACTCTGGTGGATCCATATGTGGTTTATGAGAAGAACACACATGCAATGTACTCTAGTGGATCCATATGTGGTTTGTGAAAAGAACACACATGTAATGACTCTAGTGGACCCATATGTGGTTTGTGAAAAGAACAGACATGCAATGACACTGGTGGATCCATGTGTGGTTTTTGAAAAGAACATAGATGCAATGACTTTAGTGGGTCCACGTGGTTTATGAAAAGAACAGACATGCAATGACTCTGGTGGATCCATATGTGGTTTATGAAAAGAACAGACATGCAATGACTCTGGTGGATCCATGTGTGGTTTGTGAAAAGAACACACATGCAATGACTCTAGTTGATCCATGTGGTTTATGAGAAGAACACACATGCAATGAACTCTAGTGGATCCATGTGGTTTATGACAATAACAGACATCCAATGACTCTAGTCGTGGTTTATGAAAAGTACACACATGCAATGACACTGGTGGATCCATGTGATTTATAAAAAGAACCCACATGCAATGACTCTAGGGGATCCATGTGGTTTATGATAAGAACAGACATGCAATGACTCTGGTGGATCCATATATGGTTTATGAAAAGAACACACATGCAATCACAATGCTGGATCCATATGTGGTTAATGAAAAGAACTCGCATGCAATAACACTGGTGGATCCATAAGTGGTTTGTGACAAGAACACACATTCAATGACACTGGTGGCTCCATCTGTGGTTTGTGAAAAGAACAGACATGCAATGACTCTGGTGGATCCATGTAGTTTATGAAAAGAACAGACATGCAATGACTCTCGTGGATCTATTTGTGGTTTATGAAAAGAACAGACATGCAATGACTCTGGTGGATCCATATATGGTTTGTGAAAAGAACACACATGCAATGACTCTAGTTGATCCATGTGGTTTATGAGAAGAACACACATGCAATGAATTCTAGTGGATCCATATAGTTTATAACAATAACACACATCCAATGACTCTAGTTGTGGTTTATTGAAAGAACACACATTCAATGACACTTGTGGATCCATATGTGGTTTATGTAAAGAAAACACATGCAATGACTCTGGTGGATCCATGTGGTTTATGAAAAGAACAGACATGCAATGACTTTGGTGGATCCATATGTGGTTTATGAGAAGAACACACATGCAATGAACTCTAGTAAAGCCATATGTGGTTTGTGAAAAGAACACACATGCAATAACTCTGGTGGATCCATATGTGGTTTGTGAAAAGAACAGGGATGCAATGACTCTGGTGGATCCACATGTGGTTTATGAAAAATAACAGACATGCAATGAACTCTAGTGGATCCATGTGGTTTATGACAATAACACACGTCCAATAACTCTAGTTGTGGTTTATTAAGAGAACACACATAAAATGACTCTGGTGGATCCATATGTGGTTTGTGAAAAGAACACACATGAAATAACTCGGGTGGATCCATGTGTGGATTGTGAAAAGAACATACATGCAATGACTCTAGTGGATCCATATGGTTTATGAAAGGAACAGACATGCAATGAATCTAGTGGATCCATATGTGGTTTATGAAAAGAACAGACATGCAATGTCTCTAGTGGATCCATATGTGGTTTGTGAAAAGAACAGACATGCAATGACTCTAGTGGATCCATGTCGTTTATGAACAGAACAGACATGCAATGAATCTGGTGGATCCATATGTGGTTTATGAAAAGAACAGACATGCAATGACTTTGGTGGATCCATATGTGGTTTGTGAAAAGAGAACACATGCAATGACTCTAGTTGATCCATGTGGTTTATGAGAAGAACAAACATGCAATGAATTCTAATGGATCCATGTGGTTTATGACAAAAACACACATCCAATGACTCTAGTTGTGGTTTATGAAAAGAACACACATGCAATGACACTGGTGGATCCATATGTGGTTTATGAAAAGGACACACAAGCAATGATACTGCTGGATCCATGTGGTTTATGAAAAGAACAGACATGCAATGACTCTGGTGGATCCATATGTGGTTTATGAGAAGAACACACATGCAATGTACTCTAGTGGATCCATATGTGGTTTGTGAAAAGAACACACATGTAATGACTCTAGTGGACCCATATGTGGTTTGTGAAAAGAACAGACATGCAATGACACTGGTGGATCCATGTGTGGTTTTTGAAAAGAACACAAACGCAATGACTTTAGTGGATCCATGTGGTTTATGAAAATAACAGACATGCAATGACTCTGGTGGATCCATATGTGGTTTATGAAAAGAACAGACATGCAATGACTCTGGTGGATCCATATGTGGTTTGTGAAAAGAACACACATGCAATGACTTTAGTTGATCCATGTGGTTTATGAGAAGAACACACATGCAATGAACTCTAGTGGATCCACGTGGTTTATGACAATAACACACATCCAATGACTCTAGTCGTGGTTTATGAAAAGAACACACATGCAATGACACTGGTGGATCCATGTGATTTATAAAAAGAACCCACATGCAATGACTCTAGTGGATCCATGTGGTTTATGAAAAGAACAGACATGCAATGACTCTGGTGGATCCATATATGGTTTATTAAAAGAACACACATGCAATCACAATGCTGGATCCATATGTGGTTAATGAAAAGAACACACATGAAATAACACTAGTGGATCCACATGTGGTTTGTGACAAGAACACACATTCAATGACACTGGTGGCTCCATGTGTGGTTTGTGAAAAGAACAGACATGCAATGACTCTGGTGGATCCATGTAGTTTATGAAAAGAACAGACATGCAATGACTCTCGTGGATCCATTTGTGGTTTATGAAAATAACAGACATGCAATGACTCTGGTGGATCCATATATGGTTTGAGAAAAGAACACACATGCAATGACTCTAGTTGATCCATGTGGTTTATGAGAAGAACACACATGCAATGAATTCTAGTGGATCCATGTGGTTTATAACAATAACACACATCCAATGACGCTAGTTGTGGTTTATTGAAAGAACACACATGCAATGACACTTGTGGATCTATATGTGGTTTATGAAAAGAAAAACACATGCAATGACTCTGGTGGATCCATGTGGTTTATGAAAAGAACAGACATGGAATAACTTTGGTGGATCCATATGTGGTTTATGAGAAGAACACACCTGCAATGAAATCTAGTGAAGACATATATGGTTTGTGAAAACAACACACATGTAATGACTCTAGTGGATCCATATGTGGTTTGTGAAAAGAACAGACATGCAATGACTTTGGTGGATCCATATGTGGTTTATGAGAAGAACACACATGCAATGAACTCTAGTGAAGCCATATGTGGTTTGTGAAAAGAACACACGTGTAATGACTCTAGTGGACCCATATGTGGTTTGTGAAAAGAACAGACATGCAATGACACTGGTGGATCCATGTGTGGTTTTTGAAAAGAACACAAATGCAATGACTTTAGTGGATCCATGTGGTTTATGAAAAGAACAGACATGCAATGACTCTGGTTGATCCATATGTGGTTTATGAAAAGAACAGACATGCAATGACTCTGGTGGATCCATATGTGGTTTGTGAAAAGAACACACATACAATGACTTTAGTTGATCCATGTGGTTTATGAGAAGAACACACATGCAATGAACTCTAGTGGATCCACGTGGTTTATGACAATAACACACATCCGATGACTCTAGTCGTGGTTTATGAAAAGAACACACATGCAATAACACTGCTGGATCCATGTGATTTATAAAAAGAACCCACATGCAATGACTCTAGTGGATCCATGTGGTTTATGAAAAGAACAGACATGCAATGACTCTGGTGGATCCATATATGGTTTATTAAAAGAACACACATGCAATCACAATGCTGGATCCATATGTGGTTAATGAAAAGAACACACATGCAATAACACTGGTGGATCCACATGTGGTTTGTGACAAGAACACACATTCAATGACACTTGTGGCTCCATGTGTGGTTTGTGAAAAGAACAGACATGCAATGACTCTGGTTGATCCATGTAGTTTATAAAAAGAACAGACATGCAATGACTCTGGTGGATCCATTTGTGGTTTATGAAAATAACACACATGCAATGACTCTGGTGGATCCATATATGGTTTGTGAAAAGAACACACATGCAATTACTCTAGTTGATCCATGTGGTTTATGAGAAGGACACACATGCAATGAATTCTAGTGGATCCATGTGGTTTATCACAATAACACACATCCAATGACTCTAGTTGTGGTTTATTGAAAGAACACACATGCAATGACACTTGTGGATCTATATGTGGTTTATGAAAAGAAAAACACATGCAATGACTCTGGTGGATCCATGTGGTTTATGAAAAGAACAGACATGGAATAACTTTGGTGGATCCATATGTGGTTTATGAGAAGAACACACCTGCAATGAAATCTAGTGAAGACATATATGGTTTGTGAAAACAACACACATGTAATGACTCTAGTGGATCCATATGTGGTTTGTGAAAAGAACAGACATGCAATGATTTTGGTGGATCCATATGTTGTTTATGAGAAGAACACACATGCAATGAACTCTAGTGAAGCCATATGTGTTTGTGAAAAGAACACACATGTAATGACTCTAGTGGACCCATATGTGGTTTGTGAAAAGAACAGACATGCAATGACACTGGTGGATCCATGTGTGGTTTTTGAAAAGAACACAAATGCAATGACTTTAGTGGATCCATGTGGTTTATGAAAAGAACAGACATGCAATGACTCTGGTTGATCCATATGTGGTTTATGAAAATAACAGACATGCAATGACTCTGGTGGATCCATATGTGGTTTGTGAAAAGAACACACATGCAATGACTTTAGTTGATCCATGTGGTTTATGAGAAGAACACACATGCAATGAACTCTAGTGGATCCACGTGGTTTATGACAATAACACACATCCAATGACTCTAGTCGTGGTTTATGAAAAGAACACACATGCAATAACACTGCTGGATCCATGTAATTTATAAAAAGAACCCACATGCAATGACTCTAGTGGATCCATGTGGTTTATGAAAAGAACAGACATGCAATGACTCTGGTGGATCCATATATGGTTTATGAAAAGAACACACATGCAATCACAATGCTGGATCCATATGTGGTTAATGAAAAGAACACACAAGCAATAACACTGGTGGATCCATAAGTGGTTTGTGACAAGAACACACATTCAATGACACTGGTGGCTCCATGTGTGGTTTGTGAAAAGAGCAGACATGCAATGACTCTGGTGGATCCATGTAGTTTATGAAAAGAACAGACATGCAATGACTCTCGTGGATCCATTTGTGGTTTATGAAAAGAACAGACATGCAATGACTCTGGTGGATCCATATATGGTTTGTGAAAAGAACACACATGCAATGACTCTAGTTGATCCCTGTGGTTTATGAGAAGAACACACATGCAATGAATTCTAGTGGATCCATGTGGTTTATAACAATAACACACATCCAATGAGTCTAGTTGTGGTTTATTGAAAGAACACACATGCAATGACACTTGTGGATCTATATGTGGTTTATGAAAAGAAAAACACATGCAATGACTCTGGTGGATCCATGTGGTTTATGAAAAGAACAGACATGGAATAACTTTGGTGGATCCATATGTGGTTTATGAGAAGAACACACCTACAATGAAATCTAGTGAAGACATATATGGTTTGTGAAAACAACACACATGTAATTACTCTAGTGGATCCATATGTGGTTTGTGAAAAGAACAGACATGCAATGACTTTGGTGGATCCATATGTGGTTTATGAGAAGAACACACATGCAATGAACTCTAGTGAAGCCATATGTGGTTTGTGAAAAGAACACACATGTAATGACTCTAGTGGACCCATATGTGGTTTGTGAAAAGAACAGACATGCAATGACTTTAGTTGATCCATGTGGTTTATGAGAAGAACACACATGCAATGAATTCTAGTGGATCCATGTGGTTTATAACAATAACACACATCCAATGACTCTAGTTGTGGTTTATTGAAAGAACGCACATGCAATGACACTTGTGGATCCATATGTGGTTTATGAAAAGAAAACACATGCAATGACTCTGGTGGATCCATGTGGTTTATGAACAGAACAGACATGCAATGACTTTGGTGGATCCATATGTGGTTTATGAGAAGAACACACATGCAATGAACTCTACTAAAGCCATATGTGGTTTGTGAAAAGAACACACATGCAATGACTCTGGTGGATCCATATGTGGTTTGTGAAAAGAACAGGGATGCAATGACTCTGGTGGATCCATATGTGGTTTATGAAAAATAACAGACATGCAATGAACTCTAGTGGATCCATGTGGTTTATGACAATAACACACGTCCAAAAGCTCTAGTTGTGGTTTATTAAGAGAACACACATAAAATGACTCTGGTGGATCCGTATGTGGTTTGTACAAAGAACACACATGAAATAACTCGGGTGGATCCATGCGTGGATTGTGAAAAGAACATACATGCAATGACTCTCGTGGATCCATGTGGTTTATGAAAGGAACAGACATGCAATGAATCTAGTGGATCCATATGTGGTTTATGAAAAGAACAGACATGCAATGTCTCTAGTGGATCCATATGTGCTTTGTGAAAACAACAGACATGCAATGACTCTGGTTGATCCATGTGGTTTAGGAACAGAACAGACATGCGATGACTCTGGTGGATCCATATGTGGTTTATGAAAAGAACAGACATGCAATGACTTTGGTGGATCCATATGTGGTTTGTGAAAAGAGAACACATGCAATGACTTTAGTTGATCCATGTGGTTTATGAGAAGAACACACATGCAATGAACTCTAGTGGATCCACGTGGTTTATGACAATAACACACATCCGATGACTCTAGTCGTGGTTTATGAAAAGAACACACATGCAATAACACTGCTGGATCCATGTGATTTATAAAAAGAACCCACATGCAATGACTCTAGTGGATCCATGTGGTTTATGAAAAGGACAGACATGCAATGACTCTGGTGGATCCATATATGGTTTATGAAAAGAACACACATGCAATCACAATGCTGGAACCATATGTGGTTAATGAAAAGAACACACATGCAATAACACTGGTGGATCCATAAGTGGTTTGTGACAAGAACACACATTCAATGACACTGGTGGCTCCATGTGTGGTTTGTGAAAAGAACAGACATGCAATGACTATGGTGGATCCATGTAGTTTATGAAAAGAACAGACATGCAATGACTCTCGTGGATCCATTTGTGGTTTATGAAAAGAACAGACATGCAATGACTCTGGTGGATCCATATATGGTTTGTGAAAAGAACACACATGCAATGACTCTAGTTGATCCATGTGGTTTATGAGAAGAACACACATGCAATGAATTCTAGTGGATCCATGTGGTTTATAACAATAACACACATACAATGACTCTAGTTGTGGTTTATTGAAAGAACACGCATGCAATGACACTTGTGGATCCATATGTGGTTTATGAAAAGAAAACACATGCAATGACTCTGGTGTATCCATGTGGTTTATGAAAAGAACAGACATGCAATGACTTTGGTGGATCCATATGTGGTTTATGAGAAGAACACACATGCAATGAACTCTAAAGCCATATGTGGTTTGTGAAAAGAACACACATGCAATGACTCTGGTGGATCCATATGTGGTTTGTGAAAAGAACAGGGATGCAATGACTCTGGTGGATGCATATGTGGTTTATGAAAAATAACAGACATGCAATGAACTCTAGTGGATCCATGTGGTTTATGACAATAACACACGTCCAATAACTCTAGTTGTGGTTTATTAAGAGAACACACATAAAATGACTCTGGTGGATCCATATGTGGTTTGTGAAAAGAACACACATGAAATAACTCGGGTGGATCCATGTGTGGATTGTGAAAAGAACATACATGCAATGACTCTCGTGGATCCATGTGGTTTATGAAAGGAACAGACATGCAATGAATCTAGTGGATCCATATGTGGTTTATGAAAAGAACAGACATGCAATGTCTCTAGTGGATCCATATGTGGTTTGTGAAAAGAACAGACATGCAATGACTCTCGTGGATCCATGTGGTTTATGAACAAAACAGACATGCAATGAATCTGGTGGATCCATATGTGGTTTATGAAAAGAACAGACATGCAATGACTTTGGTGGATCCATATGTGGTTTGTGAAAAGAGAACACATGCAATGACTCTAGTTGATCCATGTGGTTTATGAGAAGAACAAACATGCAATGAATTCTAATGGATCCATGTGGTTTATGACAATAACACACATCCAATGACTCTAGTTGTGGTTTATGAAAAGAACACACATGCAATGACACTGGTGGATCCATATGTGGTTTATGAAAAGGACACACAAGCAATGATACTGCTGGATCCATGTGGTTTATGAAAAGAACAGACATGCAATGACTCTGGTGGATCCATATGTGGTTTATGAGAAGAACACACATGCAATGTACTCTAGTGGATCCATATGTGGTTTGTGAAAAGAATACACATGTAATAACTCTAGTGGACCCATATGTGGTTTGTGAAAAGAACAGACATGCAATGACACTAGTGGATCCATGTGTGGTTTTTGAAAAGAACATAGACGCAATGACTTTAGTGGATCCATGTGGTTTATGAAAAGAACAGACATGCAATGACTCTGGTGGATCCATATGTGGTTTATGAAAATAACACACATGCAATGACTCTGGTGGATCCATATGTGGTTTGTGAAAAGAACACACAAGCAATGACTCTAGTTGATCCATGTGGTTTATGAGAAGAACACACATGCAATGAACTCTAGTGGATCCATGTGGTTTATGACAATAACACATATCCAATGACTCTAGTCGTGGTTTATGAAAAGAACACACATGCAATGACTCTGGTGGATCCATGTGGTTTATGAAAAGAACAGACATGCAATGACTTTGGTGGATCCATATGTGGTTTATGAGAAGAACACACATGCAATGAACTCTAGTGAAGCCATATGTGGTTTGTGAAAAGAACACACATGCAATGACTCTGGTGGATCCATATGTGGTTTGTGAAAAGAAGAGGGATGCAATGACTCTAGTGGATGCATATGTGGTTTATGAAAAATAACAGACATGCAATGAACTCTAGTGGATCCATGTGGTTTATGACAATAACACACGTCCAATAACTCTAGTTGTGGTTTATTAAGAGAACACACATAAAATAACTCTGGTGGATCCATATGTGGTTTGTGAAAAGAACACACATGAAATAACTCGGGTGGATCCATGTGTGGATTGTGAAAAGAACATACATGCAATGACTCTCGTGGATCCATGTGGTTTATGAAAGGAACAGACATGCAATGAATCTAGTGGATCCATATGTGGTTTATGAAAATAACAGACATGCAATGTCTCTAGTGGATCCATATGTGGTTTGTGAAAAGAACAGACATGCAATGACTCTCGTGGATCCATGTGGTTTATGAAAAAAACAGACATGCAATGACTCTGGTGGATCCATATATGGTTTATTAAAAGAACACACATGCAATCACAATGCTGGACCCATATGTGGTTAATGAAAAGAACACACATGCAATAACACTAGTGGATCCATATGTGGTTTGTGACAAGAACACACATTCAATGACACTGGTGGATCCATGTGTGGTTTGTGAAAAGAACAGACATGCAATGACTCTGGTTGATCCATGTAGTTTATGAAAAGAACAGACATGCAATGACTCTAGTGGATCCATTTGTGGTTTATGAAAAGAACACACATGCAATGACTCTGGTGGATCCATATATGGTTTGTGAAAATAAGACACATGCAATGACTCTAGTTGATCCATGTGGTTTATGAGAAGGACACACATGCAATGAATTCTAGTGCATCCATGTGGTTTATAACAATAACACACATCCAATGACTCTAGTTGTGGTTTATTGAAAGAACACACATGCAATGACACTTGTGGATCCATATGTGGTTTATGAAAAGAAAACACATGCAATGACTCTGGTGGATCCATGTGGTTTATGAAAAGAACAGACATGGAATAACTTTGGTGGATCCATATGTGGTTTATGAGAAGATCACACCTGCAATGAACTCTAGTGAAGCCATCTATCGTTTATGAAAACAACACACATGTAATGACTCTAGTGGATCCATACGTGGTTTGTGAAAAGAACAGACATGCAATGACTTTGGTGGATCGATATGTGGTTTATGAGAAGAACACACATGCAATGAACTCTAGTGAAGCCATATGTGGTTTGTGAAAAGAACACACATGCAATGACTCTGGTGGATCCATATGTGGTTTGTGAAAAGAACAGGGATGCAATGACTCTGGTGGATCCATATGTGGTTTATGAAAAATAACAGACATGCAATGAACTCTGGTGGATCCATGTGGTTTATGACAATAACACACGTCCAATAACTCTAGTTGTGGTTTATTAAGAGAACACACATAAAATGACTCTGGTGGATCCATATGTGGTTTGTGAAAATAACACACATGAAATAACTCGGGTGGATCCATGTGTGGATTGTGAAAAGAACATACATGCAATGACTCTCGTGGATCCATGTGGTTTATGAAAGGAACAGACATGCAATGAATCTAGTGGATCCATATGTGGTTTATGAAAAGAACAGACATGCAATGTCTCTAGTGGATCCATATGTGGTTTGTGAAAAGAACAGACATGCAATGACTCTAGTGGATCCATGTGGTTTATGAACAGAACATGGATCCTCAGCGCACTCCGATTAATCTAACGAAACAAAACATGGATCCCATCACAATTTGCACAAAACAAAGTTATGAAGTCGAATATGCATGCATGCAACATGGTAATATGCAAGGATGGATTCAAATTTGACCAATGGTTTTATTCCGGGGTGTTGTTGAGTTGGGGATGTCATTAGAATCGATTCCCCACAGGTTTTAAGTATTTTGGATTAAACCCTAAATAACCAAGCTCAAATCTAGATCTACAACTCCAATCTACCTCGAGACAGATCTGAACACCCTAAGCATGATATAACAATTTTCTACAGAAGGTCTCGTAGAAACAAAGCCAACGCAACAAGAATCAACTAAAACGGATCTACGGATAATTTTCTAGAATTAAAATACTCTAATCTAGACTTTAAATGCTACTGCAAGATTGCTGTGGTAAAACAGCAATATTATTGTAGATCTGTGTTCTACTCAAAAATACGAATCCAACGGTATATTATACGCAATTTTTGGACTACTACACAAATTACTATAGATTTTACAAGTTTTAAAGGTTTTCTGCCTATTTAAAAGAAAATAAAAAGGCGGCGCCAACTGTGCAGCGCCAAGTGGCGGCGCGGGACTGGTCCAGGGGGGGCACGCGGAGCTGACGCGGTGGCGACGTGGCGCTGACGCGACGCTGACGCGTGCGCGGACGGGTGGCGACGCGCGATTGGTTGGTACCCCTTCGCTGGGTCAAAGCGATCTGTACCGCCGGATCGAAATCTGACGGCCGGGAACGGAGGGGCTTACCGGCGGTGACGGCTTGACGTTGACGACGACGGCAACGGCGGCGGTGCGTCGGTGGCGATGGCCAGCGGCGTTCTGGCTGGCTCCCGACTACGTGAAGTGGACGACGATGTTCCCCTCCTCCTCGCGGTCGCCCTGGTACGGTCGGCGTCGGTCCTCCCCTTCTCTGCTCGCGGTGGCGCTCTGCCGTTCTCTCCCGTCTCCGGCGAGACTCCGGCGACAAATTGCCGGCGATTCACCGCGCTATAGAGAGGGAAAATCGAGGGGAAGGCAGAGGAGTTAGCGGCGGTTCAGATTTTGGAAGAAAGAGAGGGAGAAGAGCTCGGTATCGACGATGGCGACAACCTCCCGAGGCGGATAGGGGTGGGCCGGCGGCTGGCCCGGTTAGTCTAGGTTTTTTTAATCTTTTTATTTATTTCTGTTTCACCAAAAATCGTATAACTTTTGCAAACGGACTCCGAATAAGGTGAAATTTGTCTCTAAAATTTTGTAAAAAGAAGAGGGTTAGAATAGGGTTATAAAATAACACTTTTGCAAAGGTTTAGAAGGATTGATATTGATTAACCCTTTTAGTCTTTATATGACTATGGGATTTAGGAAAAGTATCTGATGCAGTTGATGCCATGATGCAAGGATATGATGCATGCTTATAGTAACATCTGCAATTGCAAAATTTGGGATGTTACAGATAAACCAATGTCATTGCATGTGTGTTCTTTTCATAAACTACATATGGATCCACCAGAGTCATTGCATCTATGTTCTTTCCATAAACCACATGGATCCACCAATGTCATTGCATGTGTGTTCTTTTCATGAACCACATATGGATCCACCGGAGTCATTGCATGTATGTTATTTTCACAAGCCACATATGGATCCACTAGAGTCATTGCGTGTCTATTCTTTGCACAAACCACATGGATCCACCAATGCCATTTCATGTGTGTTCTTTTCATGAACCACATATGTATCCACCGGAGTCATTGAATGTGTGTTCTTTTCACAAACCACATATGGATCCACTAGAGTAATTGCATGTATGTTCTTTTCACAAACCACATATGGATCAACCAATGTCATTGCATGTGTGTTCTTTTCAGAAACCACATATGGATCCACTAGAGTCATTGCATGTATGTTCTTTTCACAAACCACATATGGATCAACCAATGTAATTGCATGTATGTTCTTTCCACAAACCACATATGGATCCACCGGAGTCATTGCATGTGTGTTCTTTTCATGAACCACATATGGATCCACTAGAGCCATTACATGAGTGTTCTATTCATGAAACCAGCACTAGAGTCATTGCATGTGTGTTCTTTTTACAAACCACATATGGATCCACTAGAGTCATTGCATGTCTATTCTTTCCACAAACAACATGGATCCACCAATGTCATTGCATGTGTGTTCTTTTCACAAACCACATATGGAACCACCAGAGTCATTTCATGTATGTTCTTTTCATAAAAGACATAGATCAACCAATGTCATTGCATCTATGTTCTTTTCACCAACCACATATGGATCAACCAATGTCATTGCATGTGTGTTCTTTTCACAAACCACATGGATCCACCAATGTCATTGCAGGTGTGTTCTTTTCATAAACCACATATGGATCCACCGGAGTCACTGCATGTGTGTTCTTTTCATGAACCACATATGGATCCACTAGAGTCATTGCATGTACGTTCTTATCCTAAACCACATATGGATCCACCAGAGTCATTGCATGTATGTTCTTTTCATAAAACAGATGAATCAACCAATGTCATTGCATGTGTGTTGTTTTCACAAACCACATATGGATCCACCAGAGTCATTGCATGTATGTTCTTTTCAAAAAACACATGGATCAACAAATGTCATTGCATGTATGTTATTTTCACAAACCACATATGGATCCACCAATGTCATTGCATGTATGTTCTTTTCACAAAACACAAGGATCAACCAATGGCATTGCATGTGTGTTCTTTTCACAAACCACATATGTATCCACTAGAGTCATTGCACGTGTGTTCTTTTCATGAACCACATATGGATACACTAGTGTCATTGCATGTATGTTCTTATCCTAAACCAGCACTAGAGTCATTGCATGTGTGTTCTTTTCACAAACCACATATGGATCCACCAGAGTCATTGCATGTATTCTCCTTTCACAAACCACATATGGATCCACCGGAGTCATTGCATGTGTGTTCTTTTCATGAACCACATATAGATCCACTAGAGTCATTGCATGTTCGTTCTTTCCACAAACCACATGGATCCACCAATGTCATTGCATGTGTGTTATTTTCATGAACCACATATGGATCCACTAGAGTCATTGCATGTGTGTTCTTTTCACAAACCACATATGGATCCACCAGAGTCATTCCATGTATGTCCTTTCCACAAACCACATGGATCCACCAATGTCATTGCATGTGTTTTATTTTCATGCACCGCATATGGATCCACCGGAGTCATTGCATGTGTGTTCTTTTCACAAACCACATATGGATCCACTATAGTCATTGCATGTCTATTCTTTCCACAAACCACATGGATCCACCAATGCCATTGCATGTGTGTTCTTTTCATGAACCACATATGGATCCACCGGAGTCATTGCATGTGTGTTCTTTTCACAAATCACATATGGATCCACTAGAGTCATTGCATGTATGTTCTTTTCACAAACCACATATGGATGAACCTATGTCATTGCATGTGTGTTCTTTTTAGATGAACCACATATGTATCCACTAGAGTCATTGCATGTACGTTCTTTCCACAAACCACATGGATCCACCAATGTCATTGCATATGTGTTCTTTTCATGAACCACATATGGATCCACCGGAGTTATTGCATGTGTGTTCTTTTTCACAAACCACATATGGACCCACTAGAGTTATTGAATGTCTATTCTTTCCACAAACCACATGGATCCACCAATGTCATTTCATGTGTGTTCTTTTCATGAACCACATATGGATCCACCAGAGTGATTGCATGTGTGTTCTTTTCAGAAACCACATATGGATCCACCAGATTCATTGCATGTATGTTCTTTTCACAAACCACATATGGATCAACCTATGTCATTGCATGTGTGTTCTTTTCATGAACCACATATGTATCCACTAGAGTCATTGCATGTCTATTGTTTCTACAAACCACATGGATCCACTAATGTCATTGCATGTGTGTTCTTGTCATGAACCACATATGGATCCACCGGAGTCATTGCATGTGTGTTCTTTTCACAAACCACATATGGATCGACTAGAGTCATTCCGTGTCTATTCTTTCAACAACCCACATGGATCCACCAATGTCATTGCATGTGTGTTCTTTTCATGAACCACATATGGATCCACCGGAGTCATTGCATGTGTGTTCTTTTCACAAACCACATATGGATCGACTAGAGTCATTGCGTGTCTATTCTTTCCACAAACTACATGGATCCACCAATGTCATTGCATGTGTGTTCTTTTCATGAAACCAACACTAGAGTCATTGCATGTGTGTTCTTTTGACAAACCACATATGGATCCACTAGAGTCATTGCATGTGTGTTCTTTTCATGAAACCAGCACTAGAGTCATTGCATGTGTGTTGTTTTGACAAACCACATATGGATCCACCAATGTCATTGCATGTGTGTTGTTTTCACAAACCACATATGGATCCACGAGAGTCATTGCATGTGTATTATTTTCATGAACCACATATGGATCCACTAGAGTCAGTGCATGTGTGTTCTTTTCATGAAACCAACATTAGAGTAAATGCATGTGTGTTCTTTTCACAAACCACATATGGATCCACCAGAGTCATTGCATGTATGTTCTTTTCATAAAACACATGGATCAACCAATGTCATTGCATGTGTGTTCTTTTCACAAACCACATATGGATCCACCAGAGTCATTGCATGTAGTTCTTTCCACAAACCACATGGAGCCACCACTGTCATTGCATGTGTGTTCTTTTCACAAACCACATATGGATCCACCAGAGTCATTGCATGTATGTCTTTTCACAGACCACATATGGATCAACCTATGTAATTGCATGTGTGTTGTTTTCAGAAACCACATATGGATCAACCAATGGCATTTCATGTGTGTTCTTTTCATGAACCACATATGTATCCACTAGAGTCATTGCATGTTTGTTCTTTCAACAAACCACATGGATCCAGCAATGTCATTGCATGTGTGTTCTTTTCATGAACCACATATGGATCCACCAGAGTCATTGCATGTGTGTTCTTTTCAGAAACCACATATGGATCCACCAGAGTCATTGCATGTATGTTCTTTTCATAGAACACATGCATCAACCAATGTCATTGCATGTATGTTCTTTTCACAAACCACATATGGATCAACCAATGTCATTGCATGTGTGTTCTTTTCACAAACCACATGGATCCACCAATGTCATTGCATGTGTATTCTTTTCACAAACCACATATGGATCCACCAGAGTCATTGCATGTGTGTTATTTTCACAAACCACATATGGATCCACTAGAGTCATTGCATGTATGTTCTTATCCTAAACCAGCACTAGAGTCATTGCATGTGTTTTCTTTTCACAAACCATATATGGATCCACTAGAGTCATTGCATGTGTGTTCTTTTCATGAAACCAGCACTAAATTCATTGCATGTATGTTCTTTTCACAAACAACATATGGATCCACCAGAGTCATTGCATGTATGTTCTTTTCATAAAACACATGGATCAACCAATGTCATTGCATGTGTGTTCTTTTCACAAACCACATTTGGATCCACTAGAGTCATTGCATGTATTTTGTTTCCACAAACCACATGGACCCACCAATGTCATTACATGTGTGTTCTTTTCACGAACCACATACGGATCCACTAGAGTCATTGCATGTGTGTTCTTTTCATGAACCACATATGGATACACTAGAGTCATTGCGTGTATGTTCTTATCCTAAACCAGCACTAGAGTCATTGCATGTGTGTTCTTTTCACAAACCACATATGGATCCACAGAGTCATTGCATGTGTGTTATTTTCATGAACCACATATGGATCCACTAGAGTCATTGCATGTGTGTTCTTTTCATGAAACCAACATTAGAGTCAATGCATGTGTGTTCTTTTCACAAACCACATATGGATCCACCAGAGTCATTGCATGTATGTTCTTTTCATAAAACACATGGATCAACCAATGACATTGCATGTGTGTTCTTTTCACAAACCATATATGGATCCACCAGAGTCATTGCATGTAGTTCTTTCCACAAACCACATGGAGCCACCACTGTCATTGCATGTGTGTTCTTTTCACAAACCACATATGGATCCACCAGAGTCATTGCATGTATGTTCTTTTCACAAACCACATATGGATCAACCAATGTCATTGCGTGTATATTCTTTTCACAAACCACATGGATCCACATTATGTTCTTTTCACAAACCACATATGAATCCACCAGAGTCATTGCATGTGTGTTCTTTTCATGAACCACACATGGATCCACTTCAGTCATTGCATGTGTGTTCTTTTCATGAAAACAGCACTAGAGTCATTGCATGTGTATTCTTTTCACAAACCACATATGGATCCACCAGAGTCATTGCATGTATGTTCTTTTCATAAAACACATGGATCAACCAATGTCATTATGTGTGTTCTTTTCAAACCACATATGGATCCACCAGAGTCATTGCATGTATGTTCTTTTCACAAAACACATGGATCAACCAATGTCATTGCATGTATGTTCTTTTCACAAACCACATATGGATCAACAAATGTCATTAGATGTGTGTTCTTTTCACAAACCACATGGATCCACCAATGTCATTGCATGTATGTTTTTCACAAACCACATATGGATCCACCAGAGTCATTCATGTGTGTTCCTTTCATGAACCACATATGGATCCACTAGAGTCATCGCATGTATGTTCTTATCCTAAACCAGCACTAGAGACATTACATGTGTTTTCTTTTCACAAACCATATATGGATCCACCAGAGTCATTGCATGTATGTTCTTTTCAAAACACATGGATCAACCAATGTCATAGAATGTTAGTTCTTTTTACAAACCACATCTGGATCCACCAGAGTCATTGCATGTATGTTCTTTTCACAAACCACATAAGGATCAAGCAATGTCATTGCATGTATGTTCTTTTCACAAATCACACGGATCCACCAATTTCATTGCATGTGTGTTCTTTTCACAAACCACATATGGATCCACCAGAGTCATTGCATGTGTCTAATTTTCATGAACCACATATGGATCCACTAGAGTCATTGCATGTGTGTTCTTTTCATGAAACCAACATTAGAGTCAATGCATGTGTGTTATTTTCATGAACCACATATGGATCCACTAGAGTCATTGCATGTGTGTTCTTTTCACAAACCACATATGGATCCACCAGAGTCATTCCATGTATGTCCTTTCCACAAACCACATGGATCCACCAATGTCATTGCATGTGTTTTATTTTCATGCACCGCATATGGATCCACCGGAGTCATTGCATGTGTGTTCTTTTCACAAACCGCATATGGATCCACTATAGTCATTGCATGTCTATTCTTTCCACAAACCACATGGATCCACCAATGTCATTGCATGTGTGTTCTTTTCATGAACCACATATGGATCCACCGGAGTCATTGCATGTGTGTTCTTTTCACAAATCACATATGGATCCACTAGAGTCATTGCATGTATGTTCTTTTCACAAACCACATATGGATGAACCTATGTCATTGCATGTGTGTTCTTTTTAGAAACCACATATGGATCAACCAATGGCATTGCATGTGTGTTCTTAACATGAACCACATATGTATCCACTAGAGTCATTGCATGTACGTTCTTTCCACAAACCACATGGATCCACCAATGTCATTGCATATGTGTTCTTTTCATGAACCACATATGGATCCACCGGAGTCATTGCATGTGTGTTCTTTTCACAAACCACATATGGACCCACTAGAGTTATTGAATGTCTATTCTTTCCACAAACCACATGGATCCACCAATGTCATTTCATGTGTGTTCTTTTCATTAACCACATATGGATCAAACTCTTTGATTTCAAGTGTGTTGTTTTCTCTATCAACATATGGATCCACCAGATTCATTGCATGTATGTTCTTTTCACAAACCACATATGGATCAACCTATGTCATTGCATGTGTGTTGTTTTCAGAAACCACATATGGATCAACCAATGGCATTGCATGTGTGTTCTTTTCATGAACCACATATGTATCCACTAGAGTCATTGCATGTCTATTGTTTCTACAAACCACATGGATCCACTAATGTCATTGCATGTGTGTTCTTGTCATGAACCACATATGGATCCACCGGAGTCATTGCATGTGTGTTCTTTTCACAAACCACATATGGATCGACTAGAGTCATTCCGTGTCTATTCTTTCAACAACCCACATGGATCCACCAATGTCATTGCATGTGTGTTCTTTTCATGAACCACATATGGATCCACCGGAGTCATTGCATGTGTGTTCTTTTCACAAACCACATATGGATCGACTAGAGTCATTGCGTGTCTATTCTTTCCACAAACTACATGGATCCACCAATGTCATTGCATGTGTGTTCTTTTCATGAAACCAACACTAGAGTCATTGCATGTGTGTTCTTTTGACAAACCACATATGGATCCACTAGAGTCATTGCATGTGTGTTCTTTTCATGAAACCAGCACTAGAGTCATTGCATGTGTGTTGTTTTGACAAACCACATATGGATCCACCAATGTCATTGCATGTGTGTTGTTTTCACAAACCACATATGGATCCACGAGAGTCATTGCATGTGTATTATTTTCATGAACCACATATGGATCCACTAGAGTCAGTGCATGTGTGTTCTTTTCATGAAACCAACATTAGAGTAAATGCATGTGTGTTCTTTTCACAAACCACATATGGATCCACCAGAGTCATTGCATGTATGTTCTTTTCATAAAACACATGGATCAACCAATGTCATTGCATGTGTGTTCTTTTCACAAACCACATATGGATCCACCAGAGTCATTGCATGTAGTTCTTTCCACAAACCACATGGAGCCACCACTGTCATTGCATGTGTGTTCTTTTCACAAACCACATATGGATCCACCAGAGTCATTGCATGTATGTCTTTTCACAGACCACATATGGATCAACCTATGTAATTGCATGTGTGTTGTTTTCAGAAACCACATATGGATCAACCAATGGCATTTCATGTGTGTTCTTTTCATGAACCACATATGTATCCACTAGAGTCATTGCATGTTTGTTCTTTCAACAAACCACATGGATCCAGCAATGTCATTGCATGTGTGTTCTTTTCATGAACCACATATGGATCCACCAGAGTCATTGCATGTGTGTTCTTTTCAGAAACCACATATGGATCCACCAGAGTCATTGCATGTATGTTCTTTTCATAGAACACATGCATCAACCAATGTCATTGCATGTATGTTCTTTTCACAAACCACATATGGATCAACCAATGTCATTGCATGTGTGTTCTTTTCACAAACCACATGGATCCACCAATGTCATTGCATGTGTATTCTTTTCACAAACCACATATGGATCCACCAGAGTCATTGCATGTGTGTTATTTTCACAAACCACATATGGATCCACTAGAGTCATTGCATGTATGTTCTTATCCTAAACCAGCATTAGAGTCATTGCATGTGTTTTCTTTTCACAAACCATATATGGATCCACCAGAGTCATTGCATGTGTGTTCTTTTCATGAAACCAGCACTAAATTCATTGCATGTATGTTCTTTTCACAAACAACATATGGATCCACCAGAGTCATTGCATGTATGTTCTTTTCATAAAACACATGGATCAACCAATGTCATTGCATGTGTGTTCTTTTCACAAACCACATTTGGATCCACTAGAGTCATTGCATGTATTTTGTTTCCACAAACCACATGGACCCACCAATGTCATTACATGTGTGTTCTTTTCACGAACCACATACGGATCCACTAGAGTCATTGCATGTGTGTTCTTTTCATGAACCACATATGGATACACTAGAGTCATTGCGTGTATGTTCTTATCCTAAACCAGCACTAGAGTCATTGCATGTGTGTTCTTTTCACAAACCACATATGGATCCACAGAGTCATTGCATGTGTGTTATTTTCATGAACCACATATGGATCCACTAGAGTCATTGCATGTGTGTTCTTTTCATGAAACCAACATTAGAGTCAATGCATGTGTGTTCTTTTCACAAACCACATATGGATCCACCAGAGTCATTGCATGTATGTTCTTTTCATAAAACACATGGATCAACCAATGACATTGCATGTGTGTTCTTTTCACAAACCATATATGGATCCACCAGAGTCATTGCATGTAGTTCTTTCCACAAACCACATGGAGCCACCACTGTCATTGCATGTGTGTTCTTTTCACAAACCACATATGGATCCACCAGAGTCATTGCATGTATGTTCTTTTCACAAACCACATATGGATCAACCAATGTCATTGCGTGTATATTCTTTTCACAAACCACATGGATCCACATTATGTTCTTTTCACAAACCACATATGAATCCACCAGAGTCATTGCATGTGTGTTCTTTTCATGAACCACACATGGATCCACTTCAGTCATTGCATGTGTGTTCTTTTCATGAAAACAGCACTAGAGTCATTGCATGTGTATTCTTTTCACAAACCACATATGGATCCACCAGAGTCATTGCATGTATGTTCTTTTCATAAAACACATGGATCAACCAATGTCATTGCGTGTGTGTTCTTTTCGCAAACCACATATGGATCCACCAGAGTCATTGCATGTATGTTCTTTTCACAAAACACATGGATCAACCAATGTCATTGCATGTATGTTCTTTTCACAAACCACATATGGATCAACAAATGTCATTAGATGTGTGTTCTTTTCACAAACCACATGGATCCACCAATGTCATTGCATGTATGTTTTTCACAAACCACATATGGATCCACCAGAGTCATTCATGTGTGTTCCTTTCATGAACCACATATGGATCCACTAGAGTCATCGCATGTATGTTCTTATCCTAAACCAGCACTAGAGACATTACATGTGTTTTCTTTTCACAAACCATATATGGATCCACCAGAGTCATTGCATGTATGTTCTTTTCAAAACACATGGATCAACCAATGTCATAGAATGTTAGTTCTTTTTACAAACCACATCTGGATCCACCAGAGTCATTGCATGTATGTTCTTTTCACAAACCACATAAGGATCAAGCAATGTCATTGCATGTATGTTCTTTTCACAAATCACACGGATCCACCAATTTCATTGCATGTGTGTTCTTTTCACAAACCACATATGGATCCACCAGAGTCATTGCATGTGTCTAATTTTCATGAACCACATATGGATCCACTAGAGTCATTGCATGTGTGTTCTTTTCATGAAACCAACATTAGAGTCAATGCATGTGTGTTATTTTCATGAACCACATATGGATCCACTAGAGTCATTGCATGTGTGTTCTTTTCACAAACCACATATGGATCCACCAGAGTCATTCCATGTATGTCCTTTCCACAAACCACATGGATCCACCAATGTCATTGCATGTGTTTTATTTTCATGCACCGCATATGGATCCACCGGAGTCATTGCATGTGTGTTCTTTTCACAAACCGCATATGGATCCACTATAGTCATTGCATGTCTATTCTTTCCACAAACCACATGGATCCACCAATGTCATTGCATGTGTGTTCTTTTCATGAACCACATATGGATCCACCGGAGTCATTGCATGTGTGTTCTTTTCACAAATCACATATGGATCCACTAGAGTCATTGCATGTATGTTCTTTTCACAAACCACATATGGATGAACCTATGTCATTGCATGTGTGTTCTTTTTAGAAACCACATATGGATCAACCAATGGCATTGCATGTGTGTTCTTAACATGAACCACATATGTATCCACTAGAGTCATTGCATGTACGTTCTTTCCACAAACCACATGGATCCACCAATGTCATTGCATATGTGTTCTTTTCATGAACCACATATGGATCCACCGGAGTTATTGCATGTGTGTTCTTTTTCACAAACCACATATGGACCCACTAGAGTTATTGAATGTCTATTCTTTCCACAAACCACATGGATCCACCAATGTCATTTCATGTGTGTTCTTTTCATGAACCACATATGGATCCACCAGAGTGATTGCATGTGTGTTCTTTTCAGAAACCACATATGGATCCACCAGATTCATTGCATGTATGTTCTTTTCACAAACCACATATGGATCAACCTATGTCATTGCATGTGTGTTGTTTTCAGAAACCACATATGGATCAACCAATGGCATTGCATGTGTGTTCTTTTCATGAACCACATATGTATCCACTAGAGTCATTGCATGTCTATTGTTTCTACAAACCACATGGATCCACTAAAGTCATTGCATGTGTGTTCTTGTCATGAACCACATATGGATCCACCGGAGTCATTGCATGTGTGTTCTTTTCACAAACCACATATGGATCGACTAGAGTCATTCCGTGTCTATTCTTTCAACAACCCACATGGATCCACCAATGTCATTGCATGTGTGTTCTTTTCATGAACCACATATGGATCCACCGGAGTCATTGCATGTGTGTTCTTTTCACAAACCACATATGGATCGACTAGAGTCATTGCGTGTCTATTCTTTCCACAAACTACATGGATCCACCAATGTCATTGCATGTGTGTTCTTTTCATGAAACCAACACTAGAGTCATTGCATGTGTGTTCTTTTGACAAACCACATATGGATCCACTAGAGTCATTGCATGTGTGTTCTTTTCATGAAACCAGCACTAGAGTCATTGCATGTGTGTTGTTTTGACAAACCACATATGGATCCACCAATGTCATTGCATGTGTGTTGTTTTCACAAACCACATATGGATCCACGAGAGTCATTGCATGTGTATTATTTTCATGAACCACATATGGATCCACTAGAGTCGTGCATGTGTGTTCTTTTCATGAAACCAACATTAGAGTAAATGCATGTGTGTTCTTTTCACAAACCACATATGGATCCACCAGAGTCATTGCATGTATGTTCTTTTCATAAAACACATGGATCAACCAATGTCATTGCATGTGTGTTCTTTTCACAAACCACATATGTATCCACCAGAGTCATTGCATGTAGTTCTTTCCACAAACCACATGGAGCCACCACTGTCATTGCATGTGTGTTCTTTTCACAAACCACATATGGATCCACCAGAGTCATTGCATGTATGTCTTTTCACAGACCACATATGGATCAACCTATGTAATTGCATGTGTGTTGTTTTCAGAAACCACATATGGATCAACCAATGGCATTTCATGTGTGTTCTTTTCATGAACCACATATGTATCCACTAGAGTCATTGCATGTTTGTTCTTTCAACAAACCACATGGATCCAGCAATGTCATTGCATGTGTGTTCTTTTCATGAACCACATATGGATCCACTGTAGTAATTGCATGTGTGTTCTTTTCAGAAACCACATATGGATCCACCAGAGTCATTGCATGTATGTTCTTTTCATAGAACACATGCATCAACCAATGTCATTGCATGTATGTTCTTTTCACAAACCACATATGGATCAACCAATGTCATTGCATGTGTGTTCTTTTCACAAACCACATGGATCAAACAATGTCATTGCATGTGTATTCTTTTCACAAACCACATATGGATCCACCAGAGTCATTGCATGTGTGTTATTTTCACAAACCACATATGGATCCACTAGAGTCATTGCATGTATGTTCTTATCCTAAACCAGCACTAGAGTCATTGCATGTGTTTTCTTTTCACAAACCATATATGGATCCACCAGAGTCATTGCATGTGTGTTCTTTTCATGAAACCAGCACTAAATTCATTGCATGTGTGTTCTTTTCACAAACAACATATGGATCCACCAGAGTCATTGCATGTATGTTCTTTTCATAAAACACATGGATCAACCAATGTCATTGCATGTGTGTTCTTTTCACAAACCACATTTGGATCCACTAGAGTCATTGCATGTATTTTGTTTCCACAAACCACATGGACCCACCAATGTCATTACATGTGTGTTCTTTTCATGAACCACATACGGATCCACTAGAGTCATTGCATGTGTGTTCTTTTCATGAACCTCATATGGATACACTAGAGTCATTGCGTGTATGTTCTTATCCTAAACCAGCACTAGAGTCATTGCATGTGTGTTCTTTTCACAAACCACATATGGATCCACAGAGTCATTGCATGTGTGTTATTTTCATGAACCACATATGGATCCACTAGAGTCATTGCATGTGTGTTCTTTTCATGAAACCAACATTAGAGTCAATGCATGTGTGTTCTTTTCACAAACCACATATGGACCCACCAGAGTCATTGCATGTATGTTCTTTTCATAAAACACATGGATCAACCAATGACATTGCATGTGTGTTCTTTTCACAAACCATATATGGATCCACCAGAGTCATTGCATGTAGTTCTTTCCACAAACCACATGGAGCCACCACTGTCATTGCATGTGTGTTCTTTTCACAAACCACATATGGATCCACCAGAGTCATTGCATGTATGTTCTTTTCACAAACCACATATGGATCAACCAATGTCATTGCGTGTATATTCTTTTCACAAACCACATGGATCCACCTTATGTTCTTTTCACAAACCACATATGAATCCACCAGAGTCATTGCATGTGTGTTCTTTTCATGAACCACACATGGATCCACTTCAGTCATTGCATGTGTGTTCTTTTCATGAAAACAGCACTAGAGTCATTGCATGTGTATTCTTTTCACAAACCACATATGGATCCACCAGAGTCATTGCATGTATGTTCTTTTCATAAAACACATGGATCAACCAATGTCATTGCGTGTGTTCTTGTCGAAAAACACATATGGATCCACCAGAGTCATTGCATGTATGTTCTTTTCACAAAACACATGGATCAACCAATGTCATTGCATGTATGTTCTTTTCACAAACCACATATGTATCAACAAATGTCATTAGATGTGTGTTCTTTTCACAAACCACATGGATCCACCAATGTCATTGCATGTATGTTTTTCACAAACCACATATGGATCCACCAGAGTCATTCATGTGTGTTCCTTTCATGAACCACATATGGATCCACTAGAGTCATCGCATGTATGTTCTTATCCTAAACCAGCACTAGAGACATTACATGTGTTTTCTTTTCACAAACCATATATGGATCCACCAGAGTCATTGCATGTATGTTCTTTTCAAAACACATGGATCAACCAATGTCATAGAATGTTAGTTCTTTTTACAAACCACATCTGGATCCACCAGAGTCATTGCATGTATGTTCTTTTCACAAACCACATAAGGATCAAGCAATGTCATTGCATGTATGTTCTTTTCACAAATCACACGGATCCACCAATTTCATTGCATGTGTGTTCTTTTCACAAACCACATATGGATCCACCAGAGTCATTGCATGTGTCTAATTTTCATGAACCACATATGGATCCACTAGAGTCATTGCATGTGTGTTCTTTTCATGAAACCAACATTAGAGTCAATGCATGTGTGTTCTTTTCACAAACCACATATGGATCCACCAGAGTCATTGCATGTATGTTCTTTTCATAAAACACATGGATCAACCAATGACATTGCATGTGTGTTCTTTTCACAAACCATATATGGATCCACCAGAGTCATTGCATGTAGTTCTTTCCACAAACCACATGGAGCCACCACTGTCATTGCATGTGTGTTCTTTTCACAAACCACATATGGATCCACCAGAGTCATTGCATGTATGTTCTTTTCACAAACCACATATGGATCAACCTATGTAATTGCATGTGTGTTGTTTTCAGAAACCACATATGGATCAACCAATCGCATTTCATGTGTGTTATTTTCATGAACCACATATGTATCCACTAGAGTCATTGCATGTTTGTTCTTTCAACAGACCACATGGATCCACCAATGTCATTGCATGTGTGTTCTTTTCATGAACCACATATGGATCCACCGGAGTCATTGCATGTGTGTTCTTTTCAGAAACCACATATGGATCCACCAGAGTCATTGCATGTATGTTCTTTTCATAGAACACATGGATCAACCAATGTCATTGCATGTATGTTCTTTTCACAAACCACATATGGATCAACGAATGTCATTGCATGTGTGTTCTTTTCACAAACCACATGGATCCACCAATGTCATTGCATGTGTATTCTTTTCACAAACCACATATGGATCCACCAGAGTCATTGCATGTGTGTTATTTTCACAAACCACATATGGATCCACTAGAGTCATTGCATGTATATTCTTATCCTAAACCAGCACTAGAGTCATTGCATGTGTTTTCTTTTCTCAAACCATATATGGATCCACCAGAATTATTGCATGTATGCTCTTTTCATAAACTACATATGGGTCAACCAATGTCATTGCATGTATGTTTTTTTCAGAAACCACATGGATACACCAATGTCATTGCATGTGTGTTCTTTTCAGAAACCACATATGGATCCACCAGAGTCATTGCATGTGTGTTCTTTTCATGAAACCAGCACTAAATTCATTGCATGTGTGTTCTTTTCATGAAACTAGCACCAAATTCATTGCATGTCTGTTCTTTTCACAAACCACATATGGATCCACCAGAGTCATTGGATGTATGTTCTTTCCATAAACCACATGGATCAACCAATGTCATTGCATGTGTGTTATTTTCACAAACAACATTTGGATCCACTAGTGTCATTGCATGTATTTTCTTTCCACAAACCACATGGACCCACCAATGTCATTACATGTGTGTTCTTTTCATGAACAACATATGGATCCACTAGAGTCATTGCATGTGTGTTCTTTTCATTAACCACATATGGATACACTAGAGTCATTGCATGTATGTTCTTATCCTAAACCAGCACTAGAGTCATTGCATGTGTGTTCTTTTCACAAACCACATATGGATCCACCAGAGTCATTGCATGTATGTTCTTTTCAAAACACATGGATCAACCAATGTCATTGCATGTGTGTACTTTTCACAAACCACATATGGATCCACCAGAGTCATTGCATGTATGTTCTTTCCACAAACCACATGGATCCACCAATGTCATTGCATGTGTGTTCTTTTCATGTACAACTTATGGATCCACCTGAGTCATTGCATGTGTGTTCTTTTCACAAACCACATATGGATCCACCAGAGTAATTGCATGTATGTTCTTTTCATAAACCACATATGGATCAACCAATGTCATTGCATGTGTGTTCTTTTCAGAAACCACCTATGGATCCACTAGAGTCATTGCCTGTATGTTGTTTTCACAAACCACATATGGATCAACCAATGTAATTGCGTGTATGTTCTTTTCACAAACCACATGGATCCACCTTATGTTCTTTTCACAAACCACATATGAATCCACCAGAGTCATTGCATGTGTGTTCTTTTCATGAACCACACATAGATCCACTAGAGTCATTGCATGTGTGTTCTTTTCATGAAACCAGCACTAGAGTCATTGCATGCGTGTTCTTTTCACAAACCACATATGGATCCACCAAAGTCATTGCATGCATGTTATTTTCATAAAACACATGGATCAACCAATGTCATTGCATGTGTGTTCTTTTCGCAAACCACATATGGATCCACCAGAGTCATTGCATGTATGTTCTTTTCATAAAACACATGGATCAACCAATGTCATTGCATGTATGTTCTTTTCACAAACCACATATGGATCAACAAATGTCATTGGATGTGTGTTCTTTTCACAAACCACATGGATCCACCAATGTCATTGCATGTGTATTCTTTTCACAAACCACATATGGATCCACTAGAGTCATTCATGTGTGTTATTTTCATGAACCACATATGGATCCACTAGAATCATTGCATGTATGTTCTTATCCTAAGCAAGCACTAGAGTCATTGCATGTGTTTTCTTTTCACAAACCATATATGTATCCACCAGAGTCATTGCATGTATGTTGTTTTCACAAACCACATATGGATCAACCAATGTCATTGCATGTGTGTTCTTTTTACAAACCACATCTGGATCCACCAGAGTCATTGCATGTATGTTCTTTTAACAAACCACATATGGATAAAGCAATGTCATTGCATGTATGTTCTTTTCACAAATCACATGGATCCACCAATGCCATTGCATGTGTGTTCTTTTCACAAACCACATATGGATCCACCAAAGTTATTGCATGTGTGTAATTTTCATGAACCACATATGGATCCACTAGAGTCATTGTATGTGTGTTCTTTTCATGAAACCAACATTAGAGTCAATGCATGTGTGTTCTTTTCACAAACCACATATGGATCCACCAGAGTCATTGCATGTATGTTCTTTTCATAAAACACATGTATCAACCAACGTCATTGCATGTGTGTTCTTTTCACAAACCACATATGGATCCACCAGAGTAATTGCATGTAGTTCTTTCCACAAACCACATGGATCCACCACTGTCATTGCATGTGTGTTCTTTTCACAATCCACATATGTATCCACCAGAGTCATTGAATGTATGTTCTTTTCACAAACCACATATGGATCAACCTATGTCATTGCATGTGTGTTGTTTTCAGAAACCACATATGGATCAACCAATGGCATTGCATGTGTGTTCTTTTCACAAACCACATATGGATCGACTAGAGTCATTGTGTGTCTATTCTTTTCACAAACTACATGGATCCACCAATGTCATTTCATGTGTGTTCTTTTCATGAACCACATATGGATCCACCGGAGTCATTGCATGTGTGTTCTTTTCACAAACCACATATGGATCGACTAGAGTCATTGCATGTTTATTCTTTCCACAAACCACATGGATCCACCAATGTAATTTCATATGTGTTCTTTTCATGAACAACTTATGGATCCACCGGAGTCATTGCATGTGTGTTCTTTTCACAAACCACATATGGATCCACCAGAGTAATTGCATGTATGTTCTTTTCACAAACCACATATGGATCAACCAATGTCATTGCATGTGTGTCCTTTTCAGAAACAACGTATGGATCCACCAGAGTCATTGCATGTATATTCTTTTCACAAACCACATATGGATCAACCAATGTCATTGCATGTATGTTCTATTCACAAACCACATGGATCCACCTTGTGTTATTTTCACAAAACACATATGGATCCACCAGAGTCATTGCATGTGTTTTTTTCATGAACCACATATGGATCCACTAGAGTCATTCCATGTGTGTTCTTTTCATGAAACCAACACTAGAGTCATTGCATGTGTGTTTTTTCACAAACCACATATGGATCCACCCGAGTCATTGCATGTATGTTCTTTTCATAGAACACATGGATCAACCAATGTCATTGCATGTGTGTTCTTTTCACAAACCACATATGGGTCCACCAGAGTCATTCATGTGTGTTATTTTCATGAACCACATATGGATCCACTAGAGTCATTGCATGTATGTTCTTATCCTAAACCAACACTAGAGTCATTGCATGTGTTTTCTTTTCAGAAACTATATATGGATCCACCAGAGTTATTGCATGTATGTTCTATTCACAAACCACATGGATCCACCATGTTTTCTTTTCACAAACCACATATGGATCCACCAGAGTCATTGCATGTGTTTTTTTTCATGAACCACATATGGATCCACTAGAGTCATTCCATGTGTGTTCTTTTCATGAAACCAACACTAGAGTCATTGCATGTGTGTTCTTTTCACAAACCACATATGGATCCACCAGAGTCATTTTATCTATGTTCTTTTCATAAAACACATGGATCAACCAATGTCATTGCATGTGTGTTCTTTTCACAAACCACATATGGGTCCACAAGAGTCATTCATGTGTGTTATTTTCATGAACCACATACGGATCCACTAGAGTCATTGCATGTATGTTCTTATCCTAAACCAGCACTAGAGTCATTGCATGTGTTTTCTTTTCACAAACCATATATGGATCCACCAGAGTTATTGCATGTATGTTCTTCTCACAAACCACATATGGATCAACCAATGTCATTGCATGTCTGTTCTTTTCACAAACCACATGGATCCACCAATGTCATTGCATCTGTGTTCTTTTCACAAACCACATATGGATCCACTAGAGTCATTGCATGTGTGTTATTTTCATGAACCACATATGGATCCACTAGAGTCATTGCATGTGTGTTCTTTTCATGAAACCAGCACTCAAGTCATTGCATGTGTGTTCTGTTCACAAACCACATATGGATCCACCAGAGTCATTCCATGTATGTTCTTTTCATAAAACACATGGATCAACCAATGTCATTGCATGTGTGTTCTTTTCACAAACCACATTTGGAACCACCAGAGTCATTGCATGTATGTTCTTTCCCCAAACCACATGGAACCACCAATGTCATTTCATGTGTCTTCTTTTCATGAACCACATACGGATCCACTAGAGTCATTGCATGTGTGTTCTTTTTATGAACCACATATGGATCCACCAGAGTCATTGCATGTATGTTCTTATCCTAAACCAGCACTAGAGTCATTGCATGTGTGCTCTTTTCACAAACCACATATGGATCCACCAGAGTCATTGCATGTATATTCTTTTCAAAACACATGGATCAACCAATGTCATTGCATGCGTGTTCTTTTGACAAACCACATATGGATCCACCAGAGTCATTGCATGTATGTTCTTTCCACAAACCACATGGATCCACCAATGTCATTGCATGTGTGTACTTTTCCTGAACCACATATGGATCCACCAGGGTCATTGCATGTGTGTTCTTTTCACAAACCACATATTGATCGACTAGAGTCATTGCATGTCTATTCTTTCCACAAACCACATGGATCCACCAATTTAAGTTCATGTGTGTTCTTTTCATGAACAACTTATGGATCCACCGGAGTCATTGCATGTACGTTCTTTCTAAAAACCACATGGATCCACCAATGTCATTGCATGTGTGTTCTTTTCATGAACCACATATGGATCCACCAGAGTCATTGCATGTGTGTTCTTTTGACAAACCACACATGGATCGACTAGAGTCATTGCGTGTCTATTCTTTCAACAAACCACATGGATCCACCAATGTAATTTCATGTGTGTTCTTTTCATGAACAACTTATGGATCCACCGAAGTCATTGCATGTGTGTTCTTTTCACAAACCACATATGGATCCACCAGAGTAATTGCATGTATGTTCTTTTCACAAACCACATATGGATAATCCAATGTCATTGCATGTGTGTTCTTTTCACAAACCACGTATGGATCCACCAGAGTCATTGCATGTATGTTATTTTTACAAACCACATATGGATCAACTAATGTCATTGCATGTATGTTCTTTTCACAAACCACATGGATCCACCTTATGTTCTTTTCACAAACCACATATGGATCCACCAGAGTCATTGCATGTGTGTTCTTTTCATGAACCACATATGGATCCACTAGAGTCATTGCATGTGTGTTCTTTTCATGAAACTAGCACTAGAGTCATTAAATGTGTCTTGTTTTCACATACCACATATGGATCCACCAGAGTCATTGCATGTATGTTCTTTTCATAAAACGCATGGATCAACCAATGTCATTGCATGTGTGTTCTTTTCACAAACCACATATGGATCCACTAGGTCATTGCATGTATGTTCTTTTCATAAAACACATGGATCAACCAATGTTATTGCATGTATGTTCTTTTCACAAACCACATATGGATCAACAAATGTCATTGCATGTGTGTTATTTTCACAAACCACATGGATCCACCAATGTCATTGCATGCGTATTCTTTTCACAAACCACATATGGATCCACCAGAGTAATTCATGTGTGTTCTTTTCATGAACCACATATGGATCCACTAGAGTCATTGCATGTATGTTCTTATCCTAAACCAGCACTAGAGTCATTGCATGTGTGTTCTTTTCACAAACCACATATGGATCCACCAGAGTCATTGCATGTATGTTCTTTTCATAAAACACATGTATCAACCAACGTCATTGCATGTGTGTTCTTTTCACAAACCACATATGGATCCACCAAAGTAATTGCATGTAGTTCTTTCCACAAACCACATGGATCCACCACTGTCATTGCATGTGTGTTCTTTTCACAATCCACATATGGATCCACCAGAGCCATTGCATGTATGTTCTTTTCACAAACCACATATGGATCAACCTATGTCATTGCATGTGTGTTGTTTTCAGAAACCACATATGGATCAACCAATGGCATTGCATGTGTGTTCTTTTCACAAACCACATATGGATCGACTAGAGTCATTGTGTGTCTATTCTTTCCACAAACTACATGGATCCACCAATGTCATTTCATGTGTGTTCTTTTCATGAACCACATATGGATCCACCGGAGTCATTGCATGTGTGTTCTTTTCACAAACCACATATGGATCGACTAGAGTCATTGCATGTTTATTCTTTCCACAAACCACATGGATCCACTAATGTAATTTCATATGTGTTCTTTTCATGAACAACTTATGGATCCACCGGAGTCATTGCATGTGTGGTCTTTTCACAAACCACATATGGATCCACCAGAGTAATTGCATGTATGTTCTTTTCACAAACCACATATGGATCAACCAATGTCATTGCATGTGTGTCCTTTTCAGAAACAACATATGGATCCACCAGAGTCATTGCATGTATATTCTTTTCACAAACCACATATGGATCAACCAATGTCATTGCATGTATGTTCTATTCACAAACCACATGGATCCACCTTGTGTTCTTTTCACAAAACACATATGGATCCACCAGAGTCATTGCATGTGTTTTTTTCATGAACCACATATGGATCCACTAGAGTCATTCCATGTGTGTTCTTTTCATGAAACCAACACTAGAGTCATTGCATGTGTGTTTTTTCACAAACCACATATGGATCCACCCGAGTCATTGCATGTATGTTCTTTTCATAAAACACATGGATCAACCAATGTCATTGCATGTGTGTTCTTTTCACAAACCTCATATGGGTCCACCAGAGTCATTCATGTGTGTTATTTTCATGAACCACATATGGATCCACTAGAGTCATTGCATGTATGTTCTTATCCTAAACCAACACTAGAGTCATTGCATGTGTTTTCTTTTCAGAAACCATATATGGATCCACCAGAGTTATTGCATGTATGTTCTATTCACAAACCACATGGATCCACCATGTTTTCTTTTCACAAACCACATATGGATCCACCAGAGTCATTGCATGTTTTTTTTTCATGAACCACATATGGATCCACTAGAGTCATTCCATGTGTGTTCTTTTCATGAAACCAACACTAGAGTCATTGCATGTGTGTTCTTTTCACAAACCACATATGGATCCACCAGAGTCATTGTATCTATGTTCTTTTCATAAAACACATGGATCAACCAATGTCATTGCATGTGTGTTCTTTTCACAAACCACATATGGGTCCACAAGAGTCATTCATGTGTGTTATTTTCATGAACCACATACGGATCCACTAGAGTCATTGCATGTATGTTCTTATCCTAAACCAGAACTAGAGTCATTGCATGTGTTTTCTTTTCACAAACCATATATGGATCCACCAGAGTTATTGCATGTATGTTCTTCTCACAAACCACATATGGATCAACCAATGTCATTGCATGTCTGTTCTTTTCGCAAACCACATGGATCCACCAATGTCATTGCATCTGTGTTCTTTTCACAAACCACATATGGATCCACTAGAGTCATTGCATGTGTGTTATTTTCATGAACCACATATGGATCCACTAGAGTCATTGCATGTGTGTTCTTTTCATGAAACCAGCACTAAAGTCATTGCATGTGTGTTCTGTTCACAAACCACATATGGATCCACCAGAGTCATTCCATGTATGTTCTTTTCATAAAACACATGGATCAACCAATGTCATTGCATGTGTGTTCTTTTGACAAACCACATTTGGAACCACCAGAGTCATTGCATGTATGTTCTTTCCCCAAACCACATGGATCCACCAATGTCATTTCATGTGTCTTCTTTTCATGAACCACATACGGATCCACTAGAGTCATTGCATGTGTGTTCTTTTTATGAACCACATATGGATCCACCAGAGTCATTGCATGTATGTTCTTATCCTAAACCAGCACTAGAGTCATTGCATGTGTGCTCTTTTCACAAACCACATATGGATCCACCAGAGTCATTGCATGTATATTCTTTTCAAAACACATGGATCAACCAATGTCATTGCATGCGTGTTCTTTTGACAAACCACATATAGATCCACCAGAGTCATTGCATGTATGTTCTTTCCACAAACCACATGGATCCACCAATGTCATTGCATGTGTGTACTTTTCCTGAACCACACATGGATCCACCAGGGTCATTGCATGTGTGTTCTTTTCACAAACCACATATTGATCGACTAGAGTCATTGGATGTCTATTCTTTCCACAAACCACATGGATCCACCAATTTAAGTTCATGTGTGTTCTTTTCATGAACAACTTATGGATCCACCGGAGTCATTGCATGTACGTTCTTTCCAAAAACCACATGGATCCACCAATGTCATTGCATGTGTGTTCTTTTCATGAACCACATATGGATCCACCAGAGTCATTGCATGTGTGTTCTTTTGACAAACCACACATGGATCGACTAGAGTCATTGCGTGTATATTCTTTCAACAAACCACATGGATCCACCAATGTAATTTCATGTGTGTTCTTTTCATGAACAACTTATGGATCCACCGAAGTCATTGCATGTGTGTTCTTTTCACAAACCACATATGGATCCACCAGAGTAATTGCATGTATGTTCTTTTCACAAACCACATATGGATAATCCAATGTCATTGCATGTGTGTTCTTTTCACAAACCACGTATGGATCCACCAGAGTCATTGCATGTATGTTATTTTTACAAACCACATATGGATCAACTAATGTCATTGCATGTATGTTCTTTTCACAAACCACATGGATCCACCTTATGTTCTTTTCACAAACCACATATGGATCCACCAGAGTCATTGCATGTGTGTTCTTTTCATGAACCACATATGGATCCACTAGAGTCATTGCATGTGTGTTCTTTTCATGAAACTAGCACTAGAGTCATTAAATGTGTCTTGTTTTCACAAACCACATATGGATCCACCAGAGTCATTGCATGTATGTTCTTTTCATAAAACGCATGGATCAACCAATGTCATTGCATGTGTGTTCTTTTCACAAACCACATATGGATCCACCAGGTCATTGCATGTATGTTCTTTTCATAAAACACATGGATCAACCAATGTCATTGCATGTATGTTCTTTTCACAAACCACATATGGATCAACAAATGTCATTGCATGTGTGTTATTTTCACAAACCACATGGATCCACCAATGTCATTGCATGTGTATTCTTTTCACAAACCACATATGGATCCACCAGAGTAATTCATGTGTGTTCTTTTCATGAACCACATATGGATCCACTAGAGTCATTGCATGTATGTTCTTATCCTAAACCAGCACTAGAGTCATTGCATGTGTGTTCTTTTCACAAACCACATATGGATCCACAAGAGCCATTGCATGTACGTTCTTTTCATAAAACACATGGATCAACCAATGTCATCGCATGTGTGTTCTTTTCATGAAACCAGCACTAGAGTCATTGCATGTGTGTTCTTTTCACAAACCACATATGGATCCACTAGAGTCATTGCATGTATGTTATTTTCATAAAACACATGGACCAACCAATGTCATTGCATGTGTGTTCTTTTCAAAAACCACATATGGATTCACCAGAGTCATTGCATGTATGTTCTTTTCACAAACCACATGGATCCACCAATGTCATTACATGTGTGTTCTTTTCATGAACCACATACGGATCCACTAGAGTCATTGCATGTGTGTTCTTTTCATGAACCACATATGGATCCACTAGAGTCATTGCATTTGTGTTCTTTTCATAAACCACATTTGGATCCACTAGAGTCATTTCATGTATGTTCTTTTCATAAAACACATGGACCAACCAATGTCATTGCATGTGTGTTCTTTTCACAAACCACATATGGATCCACCAGAGTCATTGCATGTATGTTCTTTTCATAAAACACATGGATCAACCAATGTCATTGGATGTATGTTCTTTTCACAAACCACATATGGATCAACCAATGTCATTGCATGTGTGTTTGTTTCACAAACCACATGGATCCACCATTGTCATTGCATGAGTGTTATTTTCTCAAACCACACATGGATCCACCAGAGTCATTGCATGTATGTTATTTTCATAAAAAAATGGATCAACCAATGTCATTGCATATGTGTTCTGTTCACAAACCACATATGGATCTACAAGAGTCATTGCATGTATGTTCTTTCGACAAGCTAGATGGATCCACCAATATCATTGCATGTGTGTTCTTTTGATGAACCACATATGGATCCATTGGAGTCATTGCATGTGTGTTCTATTCATGAACCACATATGGATCCACTAGAGTCATTGCATGTATGTTCTTATCCTAAACCAGCACTAGAGTCATTGCATGTGTGTTCTTTTCAGAAACCACATATGGATCCACAAGAGTCATTGCATGTTTGTTATTTTCATAAAACACATGGATCAACCAATGTCATTGGATGTGTGTTGTTTTCAGAAACCACATATGGATCCACCAGAGTCATTTCATGTATGTTCTTTTCATAAAACACATGGATCAACCAATATCATTGCATGTATGTTCTTTTCACAAACCACATATGGATCCACCAATGTCATTGCATGTATGTTCTTTTCACAAAACACATGGATCAACCAATGTCATTGCATGTGTATTCTTTTCACAAACCACATATGGATCCACCAGAGTCATTGCATGTGTGTTCTTTTCATGAACCACATATGGATCCACTATAGTCATTGCATGTATGTTCTTATCCAAAACCAGCACTAGAGTCATTGCATTTGTTATCTTTTCACAAACCACATATGGATCCACTAGAGTCATTGCATGTATGTTCCTTTCACAAACCACATATTGATCAACCAATGTCATTGCATGTGTGTTCTTTTCATGAACCACATATGGATCCACTAGAGTCATTGCATGTCTGTTCTTTCCACAAACCACATGGATCCACCAATGTCATTGCATATGTGTTCTTTTCATGAAGCACATATGGATCCACTAAAGTCATTGCATGTGTGTTCTTTCCACTAAACCACATGTATCCACCAATGTCATTGCATGTGTGTTCTTTTCACTAAAGCAGCACTAGAGTCATTGCATTTGTGTTCTTTTCATGAACCACAGCTAGAGTCATTGCATGTGTGTTCTTTTCATGAAACTAGAACTAGAGTCATTGCATGTATGTTCTTTCCACAAACCACATGGATCCACTATAGTCATTGTATGTGTTTTTTTTCACAAACCACGTATGGATCCATCAGAGTCATTGCATGTGTGTTCTTGTCACAAAACTATCACTAGAGTCATTGCATGTGTGTTCTTTTCATGAAACTAGAACTAGAGTCATTGCATGTATGTTCTTTCCACAAACCACATGGATCCACTATAGTCATTGTATGTGTGTTTTTTCACAAACCACGTGTGGATCCATCAGAGTCATTGCATGTGTGTTCTTGTCACAAAACTAGCACTAGAGTCATTGCATGTGTGTCTTTTCATGAACCACATATGGATCCACCAAAGTCATTGCATGTATGTTCTTTTCATAAAACACATGGATCAACTAGAGTCATTGCATGTGTGTTGTTTTCACAAACCACATATGGATCCACCAGAGTCATTGCATGTGTGTTCTTTTCACAAACCACATATGGATCTACCCAGTCCTTGCATATGTGATCTTTTCATGAACCACATATGGATCAACCAATGTCATTGCATGTGTGTTCTTTTCACAAACCACGTATGGATTCACTAGAGTCATTGCATGTATGTTCTTTTCACATACCACATATGGATCCACTAGAGTCATTGCATGTCTATTCTTTCCACAAACCACATGGATCCACCAATGTCATTGCATGTGGAGCGGATGGATCTGACGACGCGAGTCATGACATGTTCCTAGGAGGGAGTACGAGTGTGGGCCAGGCATGTCTGGTTCCTGAGCAAGGTCTCCTAGTTATATGTACGCGGGAAAGGTGCCAAAAAATTTCATCCAATGCGCGTGAGAGGGCCTTTGAACCACGAAGGCGTGAGGTTTGGTTGACAAGTCTGCGCGCTAGGTCCCCCACCTGTCAGTCGAATGTGGATGGTAGGATTCTGCCCAAGTTATTAAGTGGGGATAAATCACGCTTCACCGCGCCACTACCCTGACATCCAATGGCTCCTCTTTCCTCTGCCCTTGCTCCGCTCGCTCATGGCTCGCAGCTCATGCAGTTCGTCTTGGGCGGAATCAGGGTCGGCTCAACACCGTCGGTGGTGCCCCATCGAGTGCGGGGCGCCCTACGATTACTACCTCAATATGCTATGTTTGTGCGGTGAGAAGATGTCGAGATGGATTTCGTGGATCAACGAAAATACTGCAGGAAAATTCAGCAACTGCAGCATTAGAGCGGTAAGTTCCTACTGTAGGTACAATGGTAACCCGGATCCAGAAAGCGTAATGTAATTCTTTTTTTGTTTCCTTCGATCTACTTCATAGGAAGGGAGGGGAACTGGCTATGACAAGTTTGTGTGGATCGAAAAGCCACTGACAGGTTTTCACAAAGAGCTTGTTCGGGATATGTGTGAGGCTGTGTGGGACAAGAAAGAGGAGATTCGTGCGTTGGAGCAAGAGATTCGGGAGCTTCGCCAAGTGCAGGGGAGGCAGGAGTAGGGGGGTGGTGAGACAAACAGGCTCAAGATTAGGCCAGATAGTGGAAAGAATTTCCTCATTATCTGGGCATTATCTGTTGCCTTTGCAGTTTATGTTGCCATGTCGTTGTCCAACAACTGAAATAAGTTGCTGCTTGGTGGAGTGTAGCAGCCAACTTAGAACTTGTTTTTCGGCTCGGAACCTTATCATCAGTGTAATGCCAATAGCAGGGATTTATTAAGCGCTTATAAATAATTCATGTATGTTCCACTAACACCCATCGATTTTGGAGACCCCTTAACCGCTCAGCTATTGCGGTCCCGGTGGTGCGATTGTTCAGATAGTAGTGGCATAGTCATAATTTCGGATTCAACTTGTGGCCTCGGCCATATCCAATCCTCAAGTCACGATACATTTTACTCCGAGTACGGGAGGCAGATTGTTTCACCCGACAAGTTCCACGCACACAGCTCCAGAGTTTAACCGAACTACATATATAGGTTCAAGTTCAATACATCATTAGGCTTCTACACTGCTAGCCTTCTTTCTCTGCTTGGGTGCCAACTTTCTTCCTCTTGCCTTCACGTCCACTGGCTTCTTCATCTCCTGCCTTCTTCTTCTTCTTGGGTGCCAATTTTCTTACCTTCACGTACCCTACATCTCTGGGTCGAGGTAAGTTAGGCCAATCAACACCAGAATCTTGTCCAGCATCACCACTCCACTCATTTTGGTTTTCTTCCCGCAGCAAAATCACTGAGTCAGTTGTCTTGTTTCTTACCTTGCGCTTCCTGTAAAAAAATAGTACATGGATTACTACCTTATACCTACAGACTATAAACAATTTTTTGTGAATCTACCATCTCATACCTAGGTTTGGGAGCATTAAGGGGACAACTCACTGCTCTATGGCCTATAAGACGGTAGGTCTTGCATCTATTTTTACCCTTCTTGGTAGCATAGAAAGCCGACTTCTTCTCAAGAAAATTCTTAAACCTATTCACCTAAGGTCTTCCTCTGCCCCTTTTTGTAACTGGCTGGCAAAGCTCGAAAGTCAGTTGGACTTGAGGCCACTGAGATGGGTCTGTACATGGCTCGACGGATCCAGCGTACGCAGCTCTGAACTTTTCCATAGAGTAGTAGTCTGACAAATACTGATCCAAATGTGGTAGATTTCTTTTCTTCACTAAGAAGGCCAAGGAGTGGTCGCAAGGTTTCCCGGTATGCTTCCACTCTAAGAAGGTGCATTCTCAGCTGGATGTTGACAACATCCCTTTTTCCACTCTTGGACATATCGACCACCTCACAGCTACTGTTGGTTGACATGAGAACCTTAAGATGAGTAATTCCTCAGCTTCTATTGTTTAGTTGCTATACAACTGGTGGTAGCATATGTCCTCTAAGTCTCCTACCAATCTCTCTCCTTATATTTAACAACTTCATGATCATACCACATATGCTGTCCATCAAGATATGAACATGACACACTTTTATGTCCTTCACCCAGTTATTCAGGCATTCTGCAAGGTTGTTGTTTATGTAATCAACTTTGATGTCAGGGTTGAATTGACTCCTCTTCCATTGCTGTGAATGATGGATGGCTAAGTACTCTGGAAGTTCAGGGGCTTCCGCAAAAATCTTGCTCATGAAATATTTGCTACTACTAGGTTTGTAAGCTCTAGCAGTAGGAAACATGTAACGAAATACACTGGCTGCATAGCGTGAGTACAAGTTGAGCATCATATGGGCATGACATTCTCTACCTTCAGCTTGCGAGAACACCTCATTCACTGCATTCGTCAGCCCTTTGCATGCATCCGTGGATATAGCCAATGGATCCATGTGGCCTATTGATCTCCTGAGCTTCCTCATAAAGCAGACCCAGTTTTCCTCTATTTCTGTTTCAAACAGCCCGAATGCCACTGGGAACATCCAGTTGTGACCATCAAGTGTTGTGGCAGATGGCAGGCAGCCTTCCATTTGCCAGTTAGGATAGTGTTGTCTGCACTCAGATATGGCCTATAGCCGTCCTTGAATCCTTGGATGCAAGGTTTAAGAGCCATGAAAAATCTTTTGAAATTTATTTTACCACGTACTGATTCGGTGTCAATCTCCACAACACTCCTCGGACACCTAGCTTGTACCTCCGCCTTGAAGTTGTACAGCATCCTGAAGCTATTGGTCCAATCCCCGTGCAAGACCCTTAGAGATTTCTCTTTACCTTTCCAAACCGTGTAATACGGTAGGACAATGTTGTATTTAATACCGAGGCTAGTCTAAATATTCTTCACGGTCTCCTTAGGTTTATCCTTTAGTATGGAAATAGCTTGTATAGCCACCCACTCAATCTCAGCTATTGAGGATTTCAGTTTGCTGCCTATAGGACACATGTGTGGAGGGCCCATTTTGTTCACCCGCAACACAGATTCATTTAAAAGATAAGCGGAGTCGACTAGTTGCCAGAAAGATATCACACAACAATTGTAGCTATAGAGTGAAAAGAGAGAAACTTCTAATGGTTTGCTGCATTCATTGCCCCAGTACCCTAATTGCCTTCGACGCAATTTAGGCTCTTGTTGTGATCCTCCATGGACAATGTACCTCGACCCATCCATTCATCCACGTTAACTTGCAAATGGCCTCATTCCTCTGGGCAATGTTCTTCAGTCGATAAACATCGACCCCCCTTGATACAAAAATGCCGGAACGACATCCTAAACTCATGCATGCTTCTGAACTCGGTGCCGACCAAAATTATAGGATACTTGTGGTCATGTTTCATTTCTTATACTTCAACACCCAAATCATCGACTAGAATACCAGCCTCATCGTTAAGTTCCTCGTCTATTTCATCATCACCAGATTCTTGATCCTCTATAGTGCCTTCTTCTTCATCTGATTCAGAATCCTGGACATCGTCTGTAATGCCTAGTACTACACACATCATATTGACTCCCATGGGTGGGGCTACACCATCATCTCCACCCGGATGGACCGGAACATTGCCCTAATCTACCTCACCGGAAACTCTGTTTTCTCCAAGACACTCGGTTGGTTCTGCTGCAACCACATGGGGTGGTCTTATGTTTGCATGCATCCCAAGTACTTTAGTAGATAAACAGCAGTCAGAATCAATTTCATCTTGACTGTATATAACCCTCTTGCTCTTCTTGTGTACATCCTCCTTCCTGATGGTATCAGTAGGGCTTGACATCTGCATCCCATTCCCCATCGAACTAGGCTTTTTGCTGTCGCTCTTGGGTGTGACCTCCTTCCTGCTTCCCCTCACGGGTGTTGGCTCCAGGGTGCTGGCATTATTGCCTAACCTCTATGGCATGTTCTTGTTCGAATTAGCCCTTTTGCTGCTACTATTGGGCGTGTTCTCCTTCATGCTAGCATTATTGCTTGACCTCAGCGGCGTGTTCCACTCCAAATTATCCCTTTTGCTGCTACTATTGGGCGTGTTCTCCTTCGTGCTGGCATTATTGCCTAACCTCAGCGGCGTGTTCCACTCCAAATTAGCATTTTTCTGCTCCCACTGGGTGTGGTAGCCTCCGTGCTGGCCATCTTCGCCTTTTTGCTACCACTCCTGGGAGTGTTCACCACCGTGCTAGCCTTGTTAGCGTTTTTGCTGCTACCGTTTGGTGTGGCATTTTGACTAGATCTCAGGGGTGTACTCTGTGGCATGGTGCCTTTTTTCATGCGACTCTTGGGCATCCTCTTCTCTGGCATGGTCTCCTTGGTGATGTTCTTCTTTGGGGTGCCCTTTTTGTGGATGCTCTTCCTCCTCCTCTTTATGATGCTCCTATGTAAGACTCTCCTCTGTTCGAAGCTACCCTCAGTCGCACCAACCCCAGTGATGCCATGGATCAGGTCACGCATGCATTCTACAAGTCCATCATATCTATTATCGAAATCCAATTCCTCTCCAACCATTTTCACTATCAAGTGGAAGTACACTTCACCTCAATAATGTTTCCTTGTAAACGGTACGCATAAATCCCTGGTATCTTTCACTTCTATAGACTTTTTGCTCCTGTTACCAAAATATACCAAACGTGCTACCTAGGAGGACCTCCATAACACCTTCACACGTAACGATGCCATCAGGTCAGATAACTCTACCACTTCAGGATCGTATTTGCCAAGGATTACATCAAACTCGTCATAGAATTTTTTTGTGCCATCATCTAATTTTGTAGTATAATCCTCGACAACGATACGAACTATTACTCTGCCATCATCAGGTTTTGTAGGATAGAAACCTCCAAGAGGTTAGAGAGGTGGAGCGACACCATCAGACCCAGCCACAATGCCACCGTCGCCATCACTAGTGTCATCGTTAGCTGGAGCAACCTCGGTGGAAGTACTAGGACCAGGAGCAAGGCGAGGGCCCTTAGCAGCAGGAGCTACAATACCTGGTGGACAGGCAGGGCCCCGGCTAACGGCAACCACAATAGGATCAGCTACTGCCACGCCACATCGATGATCAGGAGCAGTTCCCACAACAACAGTGTTTCGAGTGCTAGCAGAGTACAGACCATGAGCTAGCTCCAGACCAGCAGCTCGCTGAATCTGAGCACGGGTTCGTGGAGGACACAAGGCAGTAGTCTTAGCAACAATAGTGGGGCAGCCTCCGAAAGCCTTAGTTTGCTCAATATCGGCAGGGATTGGGTCAACAACGTCCAAATCAACAACAACACGGGGACAACCAGTACCAGCAGATTCCAGAGCACGGGTTCGCCCAACTTGAGCATGGTTTCAAGGAGGAGCAACACACAAGGGGGCAGTCTTGGCAACAACAGCGGGGCAGCCTCCGGAGGCCTTAGTTTTCTCAACAGTGTCATGGATTGGGTCAGCAGTAGCTGGAGCAACAACACCATGTGGACGACCAGTACCAGCAGATTCCATAGAAGAGTTTTGCACAACCTGAGCACGGTTTCGAGGAGGAGCAGCACGCAAGGCAGCGGTCTTGGCAACAACAGCGGGGCAACCTCCGGAAGCCTTACTTTGCTCAATAGCGGAATGGATTGGGTCAGCAGCAGCCAGAGCAGCAACACCACGCGGATGACCACTACCAGCAGATTCTAGAGCAGAGTTTTGCACAGTGGAAATATGGGGACTCCTACGAGGAGGTTGCCTGACAAAAGCATGTCATAGACGAGGAGCCACATTTTGCTCAACAATAGCGGGGTTGAGGTGAACAACCTGTCCAATAATAGCTGGGTGACTCCCAGTAGCAGGAGCTGCCACATCTAGTATTTTACAAATCAGCATAACCACGTGAAGCCCAACAAACTGTTTCATCAACCCAATTAGATGACTGTCACACGCTATAGGAATCGTGAAGCCTCGTCCATCAATGAAGCTGAACCGTGCAGTCTGCTTCAGCCCTATTTCAGCACGTTCACGCACAGCAGCAACCATACCAGGGATAGTGCATAACTGCGCAGGTGCTACTTCCATCTTCCGACCGCTAGCTTGATTCCACTTTCTCTTCCCATCTGCTAATTTAATGTGGTAGCCGCAGAGGGTGACCATAACCGTGTATTTGGGCGCATCGGAGATCCTACTTGATAGAAAATTGGGGACAAAAGATAAGAATTGTTTGTCAGCGTCATGCTAGCAAACAATTCTAGGTTCGATCTATCTTTGTAATGCCAATAGCCAGCTAGCAGTTATAGATAGTGCTTCTTCCTCGACAATAGGATCTTCCATCCTTCGCGCTACTCAGCTTGTCGGTGGTAGAGGCGGGCTAGAGCATCACAACCTCGCTGGCATGACATTCGGCATTAGAGCATGATAGGCATAGCAACTTGGCACCGGAAGTCAAATGCAGAAGGGATCATTCTGGTTGGAGAGGGATTTCGGCTGCGGTGCTAGGGTTCATCTTGAAAGGAGGAGGAGTGGATTTGTGAATTTGGTCAACGGACCAAGCTCCTTTAGTCCCTCATTTTTCCTACGTGGTTACCGCGTTGGCGCTCGCGTCACAAACATATTACTGACATGAGGGTCCTGACCGTCTACTTCATGGGGCAGTTTCACGGAATGTTTGGATTTGGTAGAGGTGAGATGAGTTTGCCTCGAAATGGCCCCTCTCAGTAGTTGGTGGCCCAACATTTCGAAACAACACAATTTCAAGCAACTTAGGTACCGTGATGCACTCGCCCGGGAACTTTGCTACCGCAAACGAACAGGCCCTGCAACCAGAGCACCCACCCCACGATGAGGCAGAGCTAGGAGTCATATCCTCAACCTCTCACAGCTCCACCAAGATGTCGTAATCGACCCAAAATTTCTTGGAAGACAAGATGATTTCGGGGTCGACGAAGGTGTCTTTAGATGCAGTTTTATAGGACGGATCTGGAATCGGCACCTTGATAGTCTGATGTATAGCATGCGGATCATCCGTCCACCCTTCAAGACTGAACTTCCTCATGTCCCTCTTAAGGAGCATATCCCTGTCAATTCTGATCATCATGCATGAACACGATAGTATAGATGCAGCTATAAATCTATTCCATGCATGCTCTCGAATGCCACAGATATCCAGATGAACACGGAAAAGTAGAGAAGATTTCTTCCCTCGAACACGGGTGGTCCAGGGTGAAAGGTCAAAGAATATTACAGGTAAAGGCTCGACCTCCCCAATGGCAAGACAACTTGCAAAATCGTCCGCGCAGTCAAAGACTATGAGGAAAGAATCATGTATTGTGGGATGCAAGGTCATGCGTGACTTATCAGAGCAGCCGCTAGAAAGCAATGCCTAAGAGAGTTGGTGGATGGACACGCCATGCCCGTCTCCACGGGAGATGGCCACTACAGTGGTCCTCAACTTCCGTTGATCGGTGTCGATTTCTAGGGTAAGATCAACATAACAAACATCCCCCTCTTGGCGAGGAGAAAAGTATCCAACCCTCCTAAAAATAGTGGAGCTCGAAACTGTGCTAGGACCAGAACGGAGAGGAACCTCAACATTAGGGGGTAGCAGGAGAGGTGCAAGGAGCAGGAGGTGAAGTAACGTGCATGGCAATACCCCCCACTGGCGATTCACCATACCATGAGTCACAAGAGCCGCTAGAAGGTATAGTACTGCAAGCTTGTTGGGCACTGGGCAATGTGTACGCGGATGTGTTGCGACACTCGTAGGACATGTTCCTCGAAACATGGAAACAGAGGCAATGTGTCTCGTTGGGACAACCAGTACAGTAATGGCCCTCCTCGAAGCACTTGAAACAGCCTTCCAGAGTTAGGGCCAGCAAAGGAGCTAAATACAAAGTACTGTTTGGATAACCAGTGTAGTAAGAAAGCAAGCTAATGGGGTGGGACTCGGCAGGAACAGACCAGTCGTTACCACCTTAGCTAGGAAAGAACACCCTACCCGATGTGGTGAAATATGGATGGAATACACGGGCTGTTGGTTGTGGAGACGAAAAGCAGAATGGAGTACGAGATGCATCGTAAAGGGAGACGTATGCTCCTGTCCCTGTACTTTGGTTCCGTGGCCAGTTGTGTTAAACTCCCGAGTCTGTAGTAATTTATGGATGTAGTTGCTCCCACGAGTGTCTTATTTTTATAGGAGCACATGCACACGGATGAAGGGATGACTATATGGCAAGCACGCCTGGCACTACCCATCCCCCCAACTGCAGGGCGTTGCATGTAGAGGTACTATGTCACAGGCAACACAGTTCTCAATAGTCGTACAGTAACACGGTCAGCCCAGTGGCACTATTCGGTGTGCAAGAAGGAACATTATTTATTAGAGTGACACAAACAATGGTCCACCACAGACATAGCAAGATTTATGGCAATAGAAGCTAAAATAGACTAGTCCTGTCCATGTTTAGCTAAATGTTACGGTCATATAGCTTGAAATCCGCATACTGTCCTCTACCCAGCACAAACTCGCACATTACATCCGTCACCCTTTCGAACACAATCTGTGTACCGAAATCAATGCATTTCTGCCCATCCAGAACCCAAGCTAGCTGCTCCCCAAACGTGTATACGTAAACGGCCCCACCAGCAGTTTGTCCAACTTTGAAATCCATCGTCCCTAGGAGATGATGTGTTGCAATAATGGCAACAAAAACTCTCTTTGTGATAGAGGAGTGCTTCAGGAATTTGACTCGTAGCAGCTGCTTGCTTTCCTCGACCATTGAAAGCCCAAAATAGGTTCATAGGGCATCAGATGAGTCAATGTGTTGCTTTGACTATCTGCACGTCCTTCTTTGAAGATGGAGACATCAGACTCAACAGCCTTCTCCATCCCCACCGTGCCCTATGCACCAAACCAAAAAAAATGAAAAATTACATTGATAGCGTAGTGTTACTGCAGAAAATGTTTAAGCTGTCCATCGGAGTGTAGAAAAGTTACCGATTTACCTTGTCACTAGTTGGTGAAGGGTGCAGTGAGCGCTTAGTAGTAGAGGGTGCATTCATTTAGAACTGCCCCCGCTTGTGTACTTAAAGGAAGCCGATGGAAGGGCATCAGGCTGACCGAAACTAGTAGATTAGAAAAGGCGGGAAACCCAAAAACACTCCCACTTCCCACTCAAAACTGTGCAAGGGGGTGGGTAGAGACATTGCCACAGGGAGATACCAACTTGTACGTGTACATAGTGAGTGGTATAACTAAGATATCATCGTGTCCTATCTTATAACATTATTGCAGCCTATTAATATTCAAAAATAGCTTACCTTTCCACGGCAAATGACTAGAAATAATACACAACTTTCCCAAAAACATATCGAACCGTTATATGTCTCAAGCGGTTGGACGTACTTTTAAAACATTCATTGAAATGGTTATTATCGAGCACTACAAGATTCTGAAGTGTCGTAGGAAAAAACTAGGAAGCCTCGACCTGTTTTTGATCTCTGAGGATTTGATTGTACCAACCTATAGTACCGGGGCAAATTTGCATAGTGTTATACAAGCATTTGGCCGAATATTATGAACGAGAATGTAAGAGATCAATGTTTAGCTAGCTATCGCATGGTGTAAACTAGGGTCTATGTAGTGCCAACAGCAAGCAAGGGGCTAGAGACCATTTCTTTCGGATCAAACCGAAATAGGAGGAAAACAACCAACGTTACAAAATAATGGCACTCTTTATTATTTATTGGGGACAACATATTACATTGCAATCACACCAATCATACCACAAAAAACACACGTACACGAGTTTTTTCCTTAGGACCATGGAGGGGTAGCTTCGCCGCAATTTTCAATCATCTGCTCCTAGCACCCAACGGTAGCTCCATGTAAACGGCTCGTCAAATCCTTCATAGGTCTTAGATGGGATGCCGCTAACATCGCTATGATAGATAAAATGACTATCAGGGCTTGTGCCACCGCTCGCAGTGTGATCTTCCATGCAATCAAGGTGGATTAGCACGTCGTGCTCGTACAGTTCCAGTAGCCCCGACCTACTAGAGAGATCCGCATAGATCCCTAGTTTGGGGTAGTGATGTAGTGGAGAATCTATCTCGATTGGTTCTTCGAGCTTCGTGGCGAGCAAGCTTGTCCACGTCTTCCAACCACACCCATACGCTGACGCTTGCACTTCCTTGATCAAAATGACGTCATCAATTTAATCGATGATGGCATCCCCACCAAAAAGGCTAGCGACAGTCGAAATATCACAAGCGTGTTTGGGTATTCCCTCAATGCACACCCTTGCCTTGTAATGGGAGGACACTGGAGCAGCTCCTCGTAGCTGCGTCCAAGGAGTAAACGTGAAGGATGCACTGCTGAGCACAAGCGTGCCATGCACACCGAGAGCCTCCCTCCTTTATGACCTAAGAGCATAGGCAGCACACCACGCATAAGGTTTTAGACAATAGCAGTAGCAGCGGTGCCAGTTCCACAAAAATATAAAAGAAACAGGGCCAGTTTATATGCAGCCGTAAAGAAAATCCGTGTGAAATAAAAGAATAGGGGCTGGTTCAAACCTTGATGAGGAGCGCTTGAAAATACATAAACAACCAGTAACAAGCTATGGTAAAATGCATCACACCACCACCTAGTCCAGTAAATTTTAAATTGCAGCAAACCATGGCAGGTACTCTAGTCCACCACCTACAGGCTATACATATGAATCTGGCCAGTTCCAAAGAAATACAAAAACATTGACACTTTACCTTGGGAGGGGGTTAGGGCGTACAAACGGCCAGGCAAGTTGGGGGGGCAAGCGTGGCCAGAGGAGCTTGGTATGGAAGGGCACGAGGACGACGAGGTCGTAGGCTGGTCATGCTGGTCGAGCTCGGATGTAGAAAGAGGAGATCAAACTTAGGAATCCCACAGAAGGGCAAGAAGCGGATGCCCTCGCATGCGGCATGAGCCAGACCCTGTCCCACGATGTCGTGCAACAGCTTGTCGGCCTCGTGCAGCATCCTGACTTCGGCGGCCCTGGCGAGGAGCCGCCCTTTGATGAAGCGCCATGTGAGAGAGAGGGCGCAGTCTCGAGACAAGTAGTGAGCAACCTTGCTGTGGCTTCAAGCGGTGCGGCGAACGGATATTGCCAGATGATGGCCAGAAACCCTAGCTCGGATGCCAAGAATGAGGGAGAGGATACACCCCACGAGACCGGTGGTGTTGGGCCTTGAGGTGGGATGGGAACTGGGAACCCACGTCCTAACCAACGTATGGAGAGAGACTGACGAGAAGCAGCGACCATGCGCACCGCCCACGACCGGTCGCACCAACCGGAACTAACGCGAAAAATCGACCATGGCCCACAGGCAGCGGAAGATACTGTCAAAGGCCCACAACTAGCGACCATGAATGGTGCATATGGCCTCATAGAGCATGGTGAACACCATGCTTAAGCTATAGTAATATGCATGAGAGCATCTATAGCAAACCTCCCATAAGCACCCACCCTGAAACTATAAAATAATTGCTTCTTTATCGTCTGAGAAAAAAGGAAACTCTAGTAAAACTAGTAAAAGACCTTATTTATTTTTAAGGGGGACAATGAATTTCCCACGTCGACCAGTAGATACACGGAGTGAGGGGACTACCCGAGCGCTAACCCTATCCCGTGGTATTGGCCAAACTTTCCCTCTTCTCCTTCCATTTAGCGCCAACGTTCCCTTCCACGGTGACCATCCTTTTCAGCTTGATTTCCTGGTGCTTCCCCAGGGCCGATAGATCCGATATTCCGCTTCGTCAGTTGACTGCTGCCACCAAGGTTTGTAGTCATTCTTTCTCCCTGTGGCTTGAGTACATGGAATTTGATAGTTGTCTTTGATTGATTCAGATGAGTTCTTTAGTGATAGAGAGCGAGTTGTACTCCTCCTCCGACGACGACAACAATTCTGACATCAGCGAGCTGCTACATGACGACGATGTCAAGCATCTGGCCGTCATCCTCTCTTCAAGGATATCAAGGATAGGCGGAAGTTGTTGGACAGGCGCCGCGGATCGGTGCTCAGACATATTTCTCTCCTATGCAATCACTGGCAAGGCCACCACTCGCTGATGCAAGATTACTTCATCGAGGTACCAACCTATCCTGCTTATCTCTTCTATAGAAGGTTTCGAATGCAGTGATATTTGTTCGTCAAAATCATAGAGGCTTGCAAAGCCAACAACACATAATTTCATCACCATAGAGACGGCGGCGGGGTGCTTGGGTTTAGCGCGTACCAAAAAATCTCTACATCCATGTGTGTGCTTGCATACAGTGTGGCTTCAGATTATTGTGATGAGTACTTTCGCATTGGTGATGATACATCCATTGAATTTGTTCAGAGGTTTGCAAAGCTTGTGATCCGACTATTCGGTGAGGAGTATCTTGGAGCTCCCAATGATGAAGATACAAAAAGATTGATGGAGAAAAACCTTGAGAAGGGTTGGCTCGGCATGCTTGGCATTGTAGATTGTATGCATTGGAAGTGGAAGAATTGTCCAAAAGCTTGGCAAGGGTAATATTGCGGTAAAAGCCTTGATCCAACGATTGTGCTTAAAGTCGTAGCATCGAAGACCCATGGATTTTACATTGTTTTTTGTCTTGCCAAGATGACTCAATGACATCAATCTCTTACATCGATCCCATATCTTTGCAAGGCTTGCTAGTGGAGAAGCACCATCGTGCAATTACAAAGTCATGAAAAATGACTACACAATGGGCTATTGTTTAGCTGACGGCATATATCCAGATTGGGAAACTTTAGTGAAAACCATTCATGATCCGCAATCAAAGAAAGAAGCTTTCTTTATCAAGGCACATGAGGCAGCCCGAAAGGATATTGGGAGAGGTTTTGGTGAGGTCCTGCTCATTACTGTGACATTAAAACCCTCAGGAACATCACGACATGTTGTGTCATTTTTCACAACATGATTATCGAGAACGAGAGAGGATTAGATTCGGAGTGCTTCTATGACAATGTTGGCAGCCGAGTGAAGCCACAAAGAAACCCCGACCATCTTCAAGCTTTTCTTGACTCGTAAAGGACAAGTGAACACGAGGGCACCCACTCGCAGCTCCAAAAAGATCTGATCGACCACCAATGGGCGAGCCATGGTCGGTAGTGATTAACATATCTTATTTCATTTATGTATGTGCAACCAAAACATTAATTTGTCCTATGTTAGAACTATTTGTTTAATCATTTGTTTGCAACTATTTATTGTAATTTGATTTGTATAATAATTTACCGTGGATGATCAGTTGGTTATTTTTATTGAATCAATTTTCATATGATATGGTATGGAAAATACTGCAATTTCTGAAATCCTAGGTTTTCCGTTCTGAAACTGCATCGGCGCTAAACGAAGCTACAAAAATGACCCGTGAAAGAGAATCACGGGTCGAGTTTGTGGGCTTCGTTCTGTGCTGTCTCATTTCAAATGGTGAAAAGCATTTTCCGTGGCCTGTATCCACGTTTTTCAATTCACGAGTTTGTAGGGTTCACTGGAAATGCTCTAATGATGTGAATGAATGATGATATCCATTTGTGAGCCATGTAGAGAACGCATGATAGTTATAGTCAACACATTGTTTACGTTAGGCTTAAGACATGTTCCTCCGGCCAGGAATATCTCTACTGTCTAATCTATCTAATATCTAAAAAAACCTGTTGGTTCCGTTTTCTGCCACACTACATCACTGGCTTTGTCGCGCATCGCTCCGCCTTCGCAGTGCTTGGTCCTCCCACATACTTGGGCCAGGCCCAAGTAAACCCGAAAGAACCTCTTCCGTTGCGAATCGGCGAGGAGGTTGCATCTCGATCAAAATCCCGAGTGTGTCCTTGTGCCTCCAGCTAGGTTCCACCACCCAGTCTTCTCAAAGGTTGAGATGCAACGCCTCCTCTAGCATCCAGGCCTCCTTCCTCTGGTCCCCATCGCGTTGCCTCCTTTGTCCATTGATTGGGGCCTCTGTGTGTCTTTGGCACGACTCTCACAATTGAGGATCAAGAGGGGTGGGTGCGTCCTCAGCAGCCACAACTCTCGGGGAGGAGGATGTCAGTGTGACGACAAAGAGTGTGCGGGCAACCCACAACCACCCAATGTCGGCTCTAGAGGATAAGGGCGGGCTGTAGTGTATGGTGCCTCTAGGCATACGCATAGGTCCAGAGCAAGGCCGTGGAGCTCGTGGCCCATCTCGAGGGAGGCGATCCCACCACTGCGCCTGTCCAGGCAACTGACATCCTTGACTGGAATTAAATCCTCCGGTGAGCCTTCTCACTTCCTGGCTTCCTAATGAAGAGGCGGCGACAAGTGCAGCTCTTTGTGCCGGTGGACAGCTAATGACTACAAGTGCACATATCAATTGTAGCTAGTTTTGAAGTAAAAGTATCAAACCCACAAAGAGCTATTGGTAAAGGTCTTTATGCCCCTTGTTACTATCTACCAAAGGATACTTGTAAGCTGCCTTTGATCTCAAGTAAAGGGTGTTTGAAAGGTTTTTGATTATTTGCAGAAGAGTAATTAAAATGAGTAAAAAGAAAACAAGTAATAAGGTCATGTGAAGGCGTGGTTGTATTCAATACAGCGAAAACATTCTCGGGGATGTAGGATAGACCACTAGCATGATATTATTATTATTATAAATTAAGATAGCATACTTCTTGTGTCATGATATGTGTGGAGAGAGCTCTATAATAAGATGTTCACTACAAGACTTGTAAGAAGCCACTTTGTTGATCCAGGAGTGAGGTCACCTCTAAATAACCACTGTGATTTCTGAGAGCAATCACCCACACAAACCACCACAATTAAGGGTTTCCCTGTGGATATCGTAATTAGCTTAGGGAGGCCCTCTTTATCCTCCTTTGACCATGTAGTTCACAAGTCGGTGCCAATTTGTCACAAAGCTATTCCAGGCATGATCCCAAACACGTCCAAAGGATTTCTTCCTCCCTTTAGTCTCGAAGGCAAATGATATGTGGCCAACTACACATGCCATCTAAAGAGAGAGATCAAACACAAATCATAAATCTATCATAGGCCGGCCAGTCATACGGACACAAGAATAGATCATCTTTATTACAAGTTTATAATAGTTATAGGGTTTCTCCATCTCCCCAAGAACAAAGGAACTACTCACACATGGAAGCAATCAACAACATCATCATAATCAAATAGATGGATAAAAGTAGGGAGTTAGATCTAATGCAAACCACAATTGAATATGGAATTACAATAAGAACTAATAGATGAGAGATGGGAATAGCGATGGTGATGGAGATGCAGCAGTTGATGGTGAAGGGGATGATGCGATGTGCTCCAATGATCCGGGGTATCTTAAACCTTTCCTTCCACCCCTCGTGAAAAAGAGAACTTCCCGCCGAATCGGTAGGAAGTGGATCAGATTTGGACTAAAAGTACATGATCTAATGCTCATGTTTTTTCACAAAAATCATTTTTAGATTCACAATGTGGTATTTCATCGGAGATCCGTTGATAGTTTAGCAAGTCTCAGCCCCGAGCTAAGAACCTTCATGTCCGCTGTTTCGACCATACTTTGAAACGTGCATAAAAATTTCAAAAATGACCCGAACAATGTAAAACCTTCGCGTGGTGTCATATTATGTGACATAGTTGCAAGGAAAAATATGAAACTTGGTATATTGATTGCACCTCGAAAAAACCTTCTCAGAAATGAGCTATCATGTTTGAGGTTTCATGACTTTCAGACCGAACGACCAATGTTATGGCTAGAATCATGGCATAGTTTGTGATAATATGCCCATATTGTGCATGCATGTACATCTTGGGATGGAGAACTATGTTGCAGGAAGAAGTTTTCCTTTTCGTCGCACAAAAAAGGCATTTTCCATTTTTCGAGTGCCAAAAACGGGGTGTTTTGTAAAGAAACCACCAAATGAAAGTTTTAAAATGGTACAACTACTTTTTTCTAAAATACTAGACCACCTTACATAGACAATGTCCCAATCGGGGTATCTTAAACCTTTCCTTCTACCCCTCGTGTAGGTTATGACGATTTCATATGATGAAATTATGATGATTTTGACACAAATCATCGTAATTTTATAGGATTTTGACCTCTACAAAGAGCCTATGACTGTCTTGTATGAAATCGTCATAGGTCTATGATGATTTATTTCTCATCACTATGAGAAGGTCACAAGTTAACACATTTCTTGTAGTGATTGCATAATTATGTTAAGGCATGAACTTGTTAACATACTAGTTGGCTTCTTCCCCACTAAGCAGGCTTATCATAGTGAGGCACCAAGTACAGACCAACCAGGTAGAAGGACATCTCGGCCCTGAGAGAATAAATAGATAGCAGTTAGGAAAAATCAGGCTTAGCACAAGAAAAACATACGCGCCATCCAACAATGGAAATAATTATACACGCACCACGCACACGCAAATGATGTCTTGCCTAGAACGGTCACCATTTTTACGCTTCCTGCTACGCCCAAACTATACATTGAACCCACACTTCCAGGAGTACATGTTGAAGAACATGTACGCCTCTTCAGGAGAATCGAAAGTCGTCCCCATGGATGGTTCGAATATGCATGAATCACCGCAGCCTCTAGATTCCTAGAAAATCCACTCGATAGCATCGTAGCTCCAAGTAGTGGGAAGATTAGACCCGAATACACGCCTAAGGAAAAAAATATTAAAACTAGGGTTAGTGATGAATGGTGGGGGCAGATTATATCCCAACTTCTATCATACCCTTGATACGGATCAAGCCGATGATCCTTAGTTTTGTCCCGATCTTTCACAGCGAGTCAACCCGGATAGTAATCCTTCCAATCACGCGATGAACGCAACCTGAAGAAGAGGAATCAATCCAGCAAGTAACGTGATGAAGATCACCATGCCTCAAACCACAACTCGATAATCCTTGATGCACACAAGAACCTTCGCAGCAATAATAATCTGATAAACGGTATCGCCGTCCCCGGAGGGATGATACACGGTGGATCACAATATAGTTTTTATACTAAACAACTGAACTCCCCTAAACCCTAGGTGGCTGGCTCCTTTATATAGGAGGCCTGCAACTAGTCGGTTGGCTAGACCCAAACCGAACACACAAACGGACTCGAACCTAACATGGACTCGGACTCAATAACATAGCAACAATATTTGACACAACCTTAGACTTATCATTACATATCATAGGTCGTCCTGGCGTGCCAATCATCAATGGGATGCGCCCGCATGACCTAGCTTGGTGGAGTCCTGAAATTAGGCTTCACCTCCTCCTTCATGCCCATATCATCATCCCCCCTTCAAGAAGCGTTGTCCCCAACGCTTGTGGGTCAGGTCGGAAAGGTGGCGTGATATGAACAATCGCTTCACGCGTCTTTGCCATCTTCAAGTCTTGCTTGCCTTCCTCACCACATCCTCCCTCTTGGCCTGCTCGACTTGATACACCTCCTTGCGTCTCCATACGAGCTTGGACCTAGGCGTCATCGTCTTCTTCTTCTTCTCAACTCTTGTTGGAACCCGTGGTTGCTTAACATGGATCTTCTTTGCACGACCTGGCATAAGATGAGTAATGCCTGGACCACACAACTGTCGAACATGTCCATCCTTGCCTCTATGCATCCGCACAACTGTCCCAACAAAACGCCTCACAGGTGTGCTAACAAAACTTCTCTTGTTATTACACTGCACCACATCCACTAGAACATCAGGAGCACAACTTTCATCCGTCTGAACACCTGTGTCAACACAAATAACCTTCTGAACACATGCTGCAACATCCTTCCTCTCAGTAATAAGAGGATGCACTTCAACTGACTTGTCACTAACAAGTTCCACTGGCTTGCCATCTACAGGCATAGCTGAAGCAATATCAACATTGTCGCACTATGCATCATGCTCTCCATCCTGCACCTTAGCTAGCCCAGATTTTGGCTTAGCCTTGCGCACCTTCTCCTTATGCACCACCAGCTCTACATCAGACTTTATGTGATCATCTGCAAGATAGGCTTCAAAGTCTGCTGTTTGCCACAATGCACAAAAGAATATGTATTTGCTCTTCCAGCATGTGTAACATTACGATCATCTTGCCATGGACGACCAAGTAACATTACATACCTCCAATGGCAACACATCGCACTCAATCTCATCAACATAATCACCAACTGTAAATGGCACACGCACCTTATGAGTTACCTTCACCATACCGCAGCTATTGAACCACTGTAGATGCTTAGGTTCAGGAATACGCCATGTGGATAACCCCAATGCTACCACCATTGCCTTACTAATGCCATTAGTACAGCTTCCTCCATCAACAGTCAACTTGCATGCTTTGCCTTTGATCATACACTACGCCTGAAATAAATTTCAATGCTGGCCCTTGTCAACTATCATGCAAGCATCGTCTTGTACTTTCTTGAGTTGCAAATTCAGCCCACTCAATGGTACAACATCCTCCGGAACAATCACCTTGTCCTCTATCTCTGATGGTGCCAAAAATTTAGCACGTAAAAACGTTTTGTAGTCCTCCCAAACAGTATTTGTTGAGACACCTCGCGTACGTGTGTCCACATTCCACCACCGGAAAATTCGCGCATCCTCACGCCTTTTTGCAAGACGAAAAGCGATAGTGTCGTCAAACTGCAGATCTGGAGAAAGATCAACACATAAGCGAAATCCATCTTGCATTGTCTCTTCCCATATCTTGTATTCTGTCGAGGTTGCAGTATGTAAAAGCCTCCACTTCAATTTACTAGAATCCTAGCGCACACAATTTTCCAGGTCTAGATAATCATTGTAGACGTCTTGCGCTGAAAAATCATTAACATGACCCACAAGATCCATCTCTGAACTTTAGCAGAACTCTCGATCAGATCTGCTACCAGCTGCGTCTTGACCTCGCTCGAGGATAGAGGACGTCATCTTAAGCGTCGGAGCCGCAGGTAAATCGAGATGCGTGCGCGTGAGCCAGTCACGCGTGGGATCCAACCCAAACACAACGGACTCGATCACCAGGGATGCGCGGGTGACTCGGTCTTCAAGCGCGCGGGCGAGATCGTGTGCCTTCTCTCTTTTTTTTTCAACTGTCGAGGCACAGCTGCGGACCTCGTTAAGCATTCCGTCGCCGCTTCCCTCGATCCACGAGTCGGAGGCTGGTGCGATCGCCCCGGGGAAACGCGAGGCGTATGGCCGGTGCGATCGTGAGGTGGCCAAACGGACTCCACGTGGCACGGAATTCCTGATCTCCTGGATTGCCTCGGGGGGACACGCTTTGGGACTTTTTATGATCGAATCTGAGCAGAAAAGATCTCATCGCGCAGATTCCTGCGCCTTTCACGTGCGCACACAAATCGCTACCTTGATCGGATCTGATCAAATCGCTGCGGATCTACGATTCCGATCTAGCTCAAGAACTCGCCTCCCAAATTCTTCTCCAAATAAACTGATCTATAAACTATTTGTAGAAAAATAGTCTATAGATGATCCAAAAACACGCTGTGATCAATGAAAGCTCTGATACCACCTGATACGGATCAAGCCGATGATCCTTAGTTTTGTCCCAATCTTTCACGGTAGTCAACCCGGATAGTAATCCTTCCAATCACGCGATGAACACAACCTGAAGAAGAGGAATCAATCCAGCAAGTAACGTGATGAAGATCACCATGCCTTAAACCACAGCTCGATAATCCTTGATGCACACAAGAACCTTCAAGATAATAATAATTTGATAAATGGTGTCGCCGTCCCGAGGGATGATACAGTGGAGCACAATATAGTTTTAGACTAAACAACTGAACTCCCTAAACCCTAGGTGGCTGGCTCCTTTATATAGGAGGCTGCAACTAGTCGGTTGGCTAGACCCAAACCGAACACACAAACGGACTCGAACCTAACATGGACTCGGACTCAATAACATAGCAACAATATTTGACACAACCTTAGAATTATCATTACATATCATAGGTCGTCCTGGCGTGCCAGTCATCAATGGGATGCGCCCGCATCACCTAGCTTGGTGGAGTCCTGAAATTAGGCTTCACCTCCTCCTTCATGCCCATATCAACCCTGATAGGTGGCCTACAGTGAAACCAGCCCCAACATATAGGGGTACGTCGAGACATAGTAGTGAAGCTCAAGTAATATCGAAGCAAGGCCCGACACTGATAATGGTCTCTACCGGCAAGACTAGATGCAGACTAGGCGGTGTAACAAGTTTGTGCCTGGCACCACCCATCTTATAGGATGATCAGGCACTCTGTGGCTATCGATTAAAATAAGTTGCATCTTCACCGTCTCCACGTGTAACAGCCAAATGGTAGGGCAGCATGGAACGGCGTGGTGAGCTGGTATAATCAACATGGACCTCAATTATTTACCACTGCGCTCGCCCGTGACTATCTCCACATCATATTTTCCAATCGTAACAAGCATGCAGTCTATTGCGGGAACAGTCAGCTAGACGACAGCCGCATAGTTGTAGTAAAGAGTGGTACAACAGATAGTGTTTATAAGAAGAATCTTTACATGGACGAACTGCAACAAGTGTCTGTACTGGCCGCACATTGATCTAGCTTCGCGAATACTTTACGTAGCTTGTGGTTTATTATTGCCGCATCACATACGTCCGTTTGTGTATGTGTACATCTTAACTACACTAGTTAGCTTAAGCATCGGACTAGTTTTTATTAGCATTGTTCGAATGCACTCATATTTTGTTTAGATTGGGTGAAACCGCATTAAGGATCGACAACATTAGATGCAATAGCTTACGGAACATGAACACTTTAGCAATAGTCAACACATTTTATTTTAGTCTCGTCCCATGGAACATAACTGCGGATATACATGAAACATACAAAATAATTTATTCATACATGTAAAATGAAAGTATAAGAGGATTGCAAGTCAAGTGATTTTAGTTTACTCTCGGCAACATAACATAACACAGACACACACGAAACATACAAACTGATTTATACCGCACAGCTACAAGGTAGTACGAAAGGAGTATATCCTTCTATCTATGAGCTCCCACACACGTTGCAACCAGAGCACCCACCCCACGATGAGGCAGAGGTAGGAGTCATATCCTCAACCTCCCGTAGCTCCACCGAGACGTCGTAACCGACCCAAGATTGCTTGGAAGACAAGATAATTTCAGGGTCGATGAATCTGTCTTTGGATGCAATTTCATAGGATGGATCTGGAATCGGCACCTTGACAGTCCGAGCTATAGCATGCGGATCAGCCGTCCACCCTTCAAGACTAAACTTCCTCATGTCCCTCTTATGGAGCGTATCCCTATCAATTCTGATAATCATTCATGAACGCGATAGTATAGATGCAGTTGTAGACCTATTCCACGCGTGCTCTGGAATGCCATAGATATCCAGACAAACACAAAAAAGTAGAGAAGATTTCCGCCCTCGAACATGGGTGGTCACAGTGAAAGGTCAAATATTCCAGATAAAGGCTCGAGCTCCCCAATGACAAGACAATTTGCAAAAGCATCCGCACGGTCAAATACATAAGGAAAGAATCATGTATTGTGGGATGCAAGGTCATGCATGACTTGTTAGAGCAGCCGCTAGAAAGCAATGCCTAAGAGAGTTGGTGGACGGACATGTCGTTCCCATCTCCACCGGAGATGGCCACTACTGCGGTCCTCAACTTCCGTTGATCGGCGTAGATTTCCGGGGTAAGATCAATGTAACAAACATCCCCCTCTTGGCGAGGAGAAAAGTCTCCTGCCCCCCTGAAAATAGTGAGGCCCGAAACTGTGCAAGGACTAGAACAGAGAGGAACCTCAACATTAGGGGTAGCAGGTTAGGTGCAAGTGTAGGAGGTGAAGTAACGTGCATGACACTACCCCCACTGGTGATTCACCATACCATGGGCCACAAGAGCCACCAGAAGGTATAGTACTGCAAGCTTGTTAGGCACTGGGCGACGTGTACGCGGATGTGTTCTGACACTTGTAGGACATGTGCCCTGAACCATGATAATGGAGGCAACGTGTCTCGTTGGGACAACCAGTGCAGTAATGGCCCTCCACGAAGTAGTTGAAACAACGTCCCAAAGTTAGGGCCAACAAAGGAGCTAAATACAGAGTATAGTTTGGACAACCAGTGTAGTAAGAAAGCGAGCTAATTGGGTGGGTCTCAGCAGGAACAGACCAGCCATTACCACATTATCTAGGAAAGAACACCCTAGTATCCAATGTGGCGAAATATGGATGGAATACCTGGATTATTGGTTGTGGAGCTGAAAAGCAGAATGGAGTCACGATGCATCGGAATAGGGACGCATTTGTCCTGTCGTGTTACGTGTCCATAATGAACACGAACAGGCTTATAAATTGGGCTAGAGGCTGGGCTATTGTGGACTTGGTTTTGTTTTTCGCAAGTTGTCTCTGGTTCCATGGCCGGATGTGTTAGACTCCCGCGTCTGTAGTGATTTATGGATGTAGTTGCTCAGGCGAGTGTGTTATTTTTATAGGAGCACATGCACACTGGTAGAAGGGATGACTATACGGCAAACACGCCTGGCACTACCCACCCCCTAGCTACAGGGCGTTGCATGTAAAGGTACTATGTCACGGGCAGTACAGTTCTTAATAGCCGTACAGTAACACAGTCAACCTAGTAGAACTATTCAGCGTGCAAGTAGGAACATTATTTATTAGAGTGACACACACAATGGCCGACCACACATATAGCAAGATTTATTGCAACAGAAGCTAAAACAGACTAGTCATGTTCGTGGTTAGCTAAATGTTACGGTCATGTAGCTTGAAAGCCGTGTACTTCCCTCTAGCCAGCATAGACTCGCATGTTACATTTATCACCCTTTCAAACACAATCTGTGTACCGAAATCAATGTATTTTTGCCTATCTAGAACCCAAGCTAGATGCTCCCCAAACTTGTAGACGTAAACCTCCCCACTAGCAGTTGGGCCAACTTTGAAATCCATCGTCCCTAGAAGATGATGTGTTGCGGCAATGGCAACAAAAACTCTCCTGGTGATAGAGGAGTGCTTCAGGAATTTGACACGTAGCAGCTGCTTGCTTTCCTCGACCATTGAAAGCCCAAAATAGGTTCATAGGGCATCAGATGAGTCGATGTAGTCACGGTCGCTTTGGCTGTGTATGCGCCCTTCTTTGAAGACGGAGAAATCAGACTCAATAGTCTTATCCATCCCCACCGTGCCATGTGCACCAAACCAAAAATAAATAAAAATTACATTGATAAATTAGTGTTACTATAGAAAATGTTTAAGCTCCCATCGGAGTGTAGAAAAGTTACCGCTTTACCTTGTCACTAGTTGGCGAAGGGTGCAGTGAGTGCTTAGTAGTAGAGGGTGCATTCATTTAGAACTGCCTCCGCTTGGGGCTTGTTCGTTTGCGGCCTAAAAGTTCCTGGGCGAGTGCATCGCGGTACCCAAGTTGCCTGTAATTGCCGCGTTTACATTAAGTTGGGCTGCCAACTACAAGAGATGGGCCATTTTGAGGCTAACTCATGTCACCCTACCGAATTCAAACATTCGTTAAACTTCCCCATGAAGTAGGCAGTCGGGACCCATATGTGGTCATGCATCGTGATCACGGCGTAAGCGGCAACCTCTTAGGAAAACCGAGGAACGAAGTGGCTTGGATGCGTTGACCAATTTTACAAATCATTTCCCCCTTTTCCCCTAGCACCGACAACGTCAAAATCCACCCTCCAGGAAGAATGAGAGCGATCCTTCAGAAATTTGACTTCGAGCCAAGTTGTTGCACCCATCCGCTGATCCCGAGCTCAATGACGCATGCAGATTTGTAGCCATAGCCTGTCTCTGCCATTTGCCCAGCCGAAATTTGGCCTTGGAGGATGGCAGATCCTACTACCAAGGAAGAAGTAGTTCTGGCTACATGCGGGTGAGATACCCTTCTCTTTGCTATTCACACTAACTATAACTACTAGCTGGCTACTGAACCTAAAATTGTTTGTTAGCCCAACGCTAATAAACATATTTTGTCCACGCTTTTCTATCAAGTGGGATCTCGTGGACCACCCTTACACAGTTATGGTAGCCTTCTTGATGCGACTCTAAATCAACAAGGGTGAAGGGCAAGTGGTATGGACACCATTGTATCACGATGGAAGAAAGCGTTTGAATCTGCACTATCCCTAGTATGGTTGTTGCTCCATGTATTAATGATGAAATATGACCGAAGCAGACTACAAAATTCAGCTTCATGGATGAACGATGCATCATGGTTCCTCTAACGTGTGACAGTCAGCTAATTGGGTTGATGAAAAGGTATCCTTCGGCTTGCATGTTTGAGCTGAATTGTGATGTACTGGATATGGAAGCTTCTGCTATGGAGTCGCCTTCTATTCTTGCATAGGGTGGTCACTCGAACCCAATTAGCTCTAGTAAGCAAAAGTGTCTTGGGGTTAGCATGTTTGTGCTGAATTGTAATTTTGTTTTATTTACTCTATAGATATTAGGGAGTTATGGAACAATCTTGTTTCTTTGATAGAAGCGTTGCAAGGTTAGAAACATATTCTTTGGGTCGATCATTTGCTTTGGAAGAAAATAAAAATGAGTGGAAAGATGATCTTTGGACACGATTACGGTGTTGATTGTCTCGACGATGAAGAGTCACGTGAAGCTAAGAAAATTAGCATCAAGGAAGAGGAAGAAGGTAGGAAATGAAGAAGCCACTAGACATGAAGTCTTGGCATCGGGGGAAGAAGGTTCTTTGGCAATGAAGATGCATAATAATGTGTTGAACTTGAACCTATATATGTAATTCGATTAAATTCTAGAGCTTTGTCGTGGAACACAATAAGGGTGAAACAATCTACCCATTTTCTCAGAGTAAAATGTCTGCGACTTAGGGTTTGGAAAGCCTGAGTCATGAGTTGAGTCAAAATTGTGATTGTGCCACTACTATCTAAAACATGACCTTTGGTTTCCACGATTCTTTGAGGGCAAGAGGTCTCAAATTCGATGGAATGTAAGTGGCACGAAATAAAAATTTAATTTGCTACACTCCTGAAACAGCAACTTATTTCAGCTCTTTGCACGATGACATGGCAATATAAACAACAATGGCAACCGATAATGCAGATGATGAGGAAAATCGGTACCACTTTACGGCCTAATCTTGGCCCGTCTATCTACACCTCCTGCTCCTGCATCCCCGCATCTAGCAAAGCTCACGGATCTCCGGTAATAGGTGTCGTGCTTCCAGTTTATAAATTATGGTTGTGCCATTTGCATGCGGCACAATCCACGTGATTACGTTTAAACAAACCACCAATGTCGGATACCACCATCATGGAACAAAAGGAAGTAATGAGGTTAAGAGCAGATTAACGACGACAATTATTTCTCCCAGGATTCGAGACCACTAGTTTAGACCGCTAGTTCAACAAGTACTACTATTACAACTTTAAAAAGTCGTAGCTCAAGCTAAATATAACTAGTTATCCACACATCTCCTTGATCTTCCTAATCTTAGCCCAATGTGCATGTTCCCAGCAAGGATCGATAAATCACCACTTTCCGTCCTGTTAGCATTTTCCTTGTGCAACTTCAATTGTTTCTCTACATTTATCCTCATGCACTTGTCAATACTACCGTAGTTGTGAACTGCAGGACTTTGGCCTAGTGAAGTTCATTTCTTGCTTGAGTCGATTCTTGCTCTGCTTTAGCCTTGGCCTAACGCCATATCCCTCTCCTTATCGACTTTGCTAACCTTGTCTTGCACCCTCCTAAGATCTCAGTTAATCTTGGTTGTGTCAACATGGTCAAATAAGTTCATCTCGGCACTCTCAAGAAGTGAGCTGACTATGGATTCTTTCAACTCAATAGTCATATCCCATAGTGCATCCTAGCATTTTACTGCATCGATTTGGGCCACTTGGATCTACCCATTTGACAACGCCACAAGTTACGTATTTACAACATTGCACGATGTCCTTGACACTCTAAAACCTCATGCCTCGTTTTGTCCTTGAATGCTACAAATTTAGGCACATATCCATGTTTACATAGAAGAGGACTGTCTTCCTCCATTGTCTTCCCTCAGCTAAGCACCGTGATAGTCGAGTCGCATTACAGCGTCTGGTTGGCCTAACACATCATACGTGCATGAGTGCAGAGTAGATCGAGCTCAAAATAGATAATTGTCCAAAAATTATAGAGGTGAGACGACTCACATAGAAATCACCATCCATGTCATCACGACGCATTTCCTCACCGTCCCCCCCTTGAACCCATGGCGAGAGGGGTGGGGAACTAATTCTTGTGGGAGAGATGGTGGAGGTGCTCATTAACTTCTTGACTCTGGCAGGATGGGGAGAAGTGGGTAAAGTGGCTTGAGGAAGGAAGAAAGTATGGGGAGGAAGAACTAAAGGGGATGTGACAACAGCATGGCCGCAGAACTCGTGAGACTCACAAAAGGGGAGAACGTGGTGTTACTCGTTTATCTAGAAACAAAGCGGATGATAAGCATAGTAATCCTGTCGTAGAACAACCTACTCATGGATCTCTCTTATGAAGAACCATTCCAATCGTCCAGCACCCCTATCGAATGGTATGTAACAATCGTCATGTAGAACAAGCTGTGTTAGGGCGTGCCTTCTAGAAGACTCGGTCTAACGACCACCATTGGGGGCTAAGGTTAGGGCTCTCCTAACGGTAGGATCCACGTGGTTTATGAAAGGAACACACATTTCAATGACACTGGTGGATCCATGTGGTTTATGAAAGAACACACATGCAAAATGACTCTAGTGGATCCATGCGGTTTATGAAAAGAACACACATGCAATGACTATAGTTGTGGTTTATGAAAAGAACACACATGCAATTACTCTAGTTGTGGTTTATGAAAGAGCACACATGCAATGACTTAACTGGATCTAGTTATCGTTTGTGAAAAGAACACACATGCAATGACTCTAGTGGATCCATGTGGTTTATGAAAAGAAAAGAGATGCAATGACTCTGGTGGATCCATATGTGGTTTATGAAAAGAACAGACATGATGACTACGGTGGATCCATATGTGGTTTGTGAAAAGAATAGGCATACAGCGATTCTGAATTATGGTTAATGAAAAGAACACACATGTAATGACACTACGGGATCCATATGTGGTTAATTAAACGAACACATGCAATGACACTGGTGGATCCATATGTGGTTTGTGAAAAGAACACACATTCAATGACCTTTGGTGGATCCATGTGTGGTTTGTGAAAAGAATAGACATGCAATGACTACGGTGGATCCATATGGTTTATGAAAAGAATAGACATGCAATGACTCGTGGATCCATATGTGGTTTATGAAAATATGAGACATGCAATGAGTCTAGTGGATCCATATGTGGTTTGTGAAAGAACACACATGCAATGACTCTAGTTTATATTTGTGGTTTATGACAAGAACACACATGCAATGAATTCTAGTGGATCCATGTGGTTTATGACAATAACACACATCCAATGACTCTAGTTGTGGTTTACGAAAAGAACACACATGGAATGACACTGGTGGATCCTTATGTGGTTTATGAAACGAACACACAAGCAATGACACTAGTGGATCCATGTGGTTTATGAAAAAGAGCAGGATGAGAGGATTGTATGGGCACCTAGAGGGGGTGAATAGGTGCTACTTCAAATTTTCTCTTTTCAATTTAGGGTTTTGACATGAAAGGTACATTCTCTAGAATATGCGACAATGGTGAATTTACCTATATGTCAATCTAGCATATATATAAGCAATAACTAGATAGAAGTAAGGTGTTATAAGGATAGAAGTAACCAAAGTGAAACGCTGAGACACAAGGATTTGTTTCCGTAGTTCCTTCCTTTTGAGGGAAATGCGTCTATGTTTCAGAGAGGTGGTTTGAACCACCAGCATACGAGAGCCTCCTTGTTCTCCGATGAACCTCACCCCAGCAGGTTCGATTCACCTCTTCCACTATCGACAGCCTTTGAGGTGGAAGCGGCACCTTTACAACAAGTTCAGGGCACATCCACAGCAATTGGAGGCTCCCAAGTGCAAGCTAGCATCCAAACAATCAAAGACAAGCTAGTAAGAACCTAATCACAAGCTAGGGTTTCCAATGAAACACACTATGTGAGGAGCCCTCAAGTGAATGAGAAATGAGGATCTCTCTTGGTGAAGATGTAGATCAAAGGCCTCCTCCTTCGATTCTCCATGAATCAAGATTTTGGATGGTTGAGTGGGAGATCTTGTGGATTTGGTGGCTCAAATGGTCTGGAGTTCTTGAGGTGGATAAGACTTCAAGGTAGAAGAAGGGGTCTTTATAGGCCCCTGAAATTAGAGCGTTGGAGTCACTTACCGGGCAGATCCAGCCAACATCAGTAGGATAGTCCGAGCCCGGTACCTTTCCGGTCGGGACAGCCGGATACTCGGCTGGCAAGATTACAGCGATGTCTGGACAATGTCGGTTAGAGTCGAGCGAGGGACCGCAGAATGTCCGCCAGTTGCCCACTTCCTGGGCGAAACGATCCGACCAGATCAGTAGACAGTCGGCAGAAGCGGTTTCTCTAGAAACAGATGACCCGATCCGTGAAAGACCTGTTCTGCACAAATAAAATTCTATGGTGCACTTTTCCTTTATTGCAAATACACGAGAGCAGCAGGAATCTCCTGAAACATTTAACAGATGATTAAACTTATCCAAGTTATGTCACCAAACATCAAAATAACAGGAAGGGCATAAATGCCCTTTCAATCTCCCCCTTTTTGGTGTCTGATGACAACCCAAGGATTTGCAAAAAAAAGATAGCTATAAATGTTCACAAGAGGAGATATACAAAATATAGTGAGGCTCCCCTAGACATGTGAATAATTTTAGCTTGCATTTGAATACAAGATCACACACCCTAGGATTACATCCTCTCTAGATTTTGTAGCTAACAAGTTATGGCATGATATATAATAACAACTATATCAATAAGCTAGGCATAGGCATAACATAGTCATTAACACAATCGGGTAAGCATGTCACAACACAGAGTTCAACACAACATAGTACTCAACAAGTAGGATAAAGATAAGACCGCGAAGCTTCAAAGAGGCAAATCAAAATAGCGTGAAGCTCGTGTACCCATCAAATTCCGGTAGCAACCTAATAAAGAGGCTACTTCTCCCCTTTGGCATCAAAGGCGCCAAAGGGAAAAGAGCACAACTAAAGTGTCCCAAGGCCAACTCTAGCCACTGTAGTCGTCGTCCTCATCCTCCTCATCCTCGTCCTCGTCCTTGTCCTCATCCTCACCATCCCGATCCTCCTGAGTAGAACTCTGGCCATGATGGCGAGAAGAAGAAGACACATCCTCAAACATGGACCAGTCCACGGCCTGACTCTAGTGACCATATGAAAGTGTGCCATCAGGGCGCTGCTTCAGGAGGATCAACATCCATGGGTTGGTTGATCAAACAGGCTCCTTCATCACATTTCTGTTTGCCTTGTATGCATCGTCTTAGCCATGGCGAATGTCAATGTTCTAGGAAAGAAGAAGCTTACGTCCACCAAGAGGCCTTCTTCACCTTCTTGTGCACTTCCTCCTTAGAGGTGGTGACGATAAGCATTAATGGCATGCTTCAAGCAAGGGCCATGGGTCCTGACCACAGGAACCTCCTCAGAACCATCATCACTATCGGAGGCATCTAACTCACCATCCTCAAATATGTCCTAAGCGGGGTAGCCACAAGGTGCCTTGGAGGTGGGGCACCCTTCCTCTGTAACTTTGTAGGAAGGTGTGCAACAAGGTGGGGTGTAAGTAGTGGGTGACTAGAGCCTAGGCAACAATGAGCTTCATCACATATGGAGCAAGCATTGGACACTTCTTGTTAGTGATGCACTTGTACATATCACAGTAGATGAAGTCCATGACATCTATGGCACCACACAGGTGAGGCTGGACCACGAACATACCTGAGTGGGCATGGGCCATAAGATTGACCTCGGCACCCTCATCTCATCCTTGTTGCCCGCCTTGGGAGTGAGGTGTGGCCGAAACATACGAGCAAGATGTTGTAGATGAAGCTTGATGTTGGTGGTTTGTACCACACCGATACGAGAGTAGATTGGAACCAACAACTGCTTGTCATATGCTGACCATGCACATGCATCTGGCGACCACTAGGAGTATTAGATTTGAAAGGCACTCCCGGAGGTGGGCAAAGGCCCGAGCCATCTTTGGAGCAACACACAGTAGTGCCAGAGATCCACTCAAGGGGAATGTCAGGAGTCTCCCCAAAAACCATCGTGCCATAGAACTGCTGGACCAACTCAATATTGTAGTCTTCTCTAGTTTGAAAGATGGTGTGCAGCCCCATCTTCTCAGTTACCCAGAGAGCATCCTCAAAATATCTGTGTGCTTGGAGCTTCGGAATATCCAACCACTACATAGGACACATAGGAGTCTGAAAGCGAGAACACCTCAAAAAAGTAGAGCCTATCATTCCTCCCAGCGATCATCCTCGAAGTGCTTCTGAAGAATAGAATTGCTGAACACGCATCTCCACGAACTCTTCGGTGCCCAAATCTGCCAAAGTGGTCAGTGACTCAAACTTCATCCGCTTGGCTTCATCCCCTTTTTAGTTTCCTGACCTTCTCCTGCTTTGCTACAACTCGGTCACGAGCAGCCTGCCTGACCATGTTTGGATCCATATGAACCTCATTCTCTTCATCATGGTACCTGCGAGGATGAGCTTTTGAAAGCGGCCCTAGGCGATGAGGGCAGAGCCACCTAATTCAGGTAGCAAGGTATGCCTAGGTAAGCACATTTTTCGAGGAGGTGAAAGCACATAGCAGTAGTGAAAGAAATGCGGATCAAAACGATTGAGAAACCGGACTGTCCCGGCAAAAATCGAGCCGGAGACTCACTTGAGGCAGACAGTCCGGTGCATATCGTCCAGACACTCCGGTCGGACGCCAGTGTCATACACCCTGCCAAGAATAGTCCGTGGGAGATCTGGTGATTTTTTAGGAGTAAGTGTGAATATACTCAGCCGGAGTGAATCGAGAGATTGCTAGGACTACTAATGACACCATATGCATGATTATGATGAATCCATGGATCAAGATAGGTCATTGCCTCAAAAATGCATCTAGAGAAACCTTAGAGATGTAGAAGAGGGAGGCAAATACCCGGCATCCATGGGGCCTTCCTTAGGAGGGAATGGGTCCCACATCGGGGAAAAAGGGTGGTAATGGCCGGCTGACAATGGTCAAATCCGGGTGGAAGGCCCTCCGGTGGAGATCTGGTGAGAGCGGCCGTTTGTGGAGAGAAGAGAGAAAGAGAGTCGGGGGAAGAAGGAGGGTGAACCGTCCACTTTCTACGACCCCCTTCTGAGACTGAAACATTGAGACGGACTATCAAAGGCGAGAATTAGCAGGAGTGTCGGGCTGTATGAAGTGGAGTGTCTACTTTGGCGGACTCTCCGGTTAGTCTGATGCAGAATGTGGACATTAAACCCCCACGACGAAAATTCGGTACCTGATAGTTGGACAAATGTGTAGTAAGAGGAGCATGTTTAGGGATGAGTATAGGCACAGGATTCATAAGATGTACTATGAAGAACCAAAAAACCATAGATAGTAAAGATAGCAAATTAAGATCCAAACCACACAAGTGAGAACCAACTCTTCAAATATGAAAGGCGGTGTTACTGCCACCATGTAAGGGTGTGGCATGACTTAGCGAAGAATTATCCTTGGGTTCATTGCCACTACTCATCGATGAAGCTCACATATCACTAAATGATATTAAGAGAATTGAATATCTTAATGTTGGCATTATGGGGAGGGATAGTCCAATGTATTAGAAGCACTCCCCTTATCTCCATGCTTGCACCTAAACCAAATAAGGGTCAATTGATATAGGTGAGTATGCAAGATGATCAAGTCGAGCTCCTAGAATCTCGATATTTAGTTCATTCCTCAAATAACAAAACCTTTGCTTCATCAAGTGTCTTCATTGAAAATATCGGGAAGTTGGTCTTTTGGTAGACACATAAGATAGCTCAATATCACCTCGAATTGCGACATGATCTCTAATGATGTGATGGATCTCAATATGCTTTGTCCTTGTATGATCCCCCTTTGGGTTATAGGCAATCTTGATAGCACTTTCATTGTCACATAGAAGGCACTTTGTCACAATGGACACCGTATTCCTTTCAAGTTTGCCTCATCCATAGCAATTGATTACTACTTTTAAACTGACCACATACTCTAAACCCATTTGGAGATATACAATTTTCTTCTTAGGCGACCAACACACCAAGGACCTCCCAAAGATTGGCAATCCCCATAGGTTGATTTCCTATCATCCTTGTCCGGCCAATCTAAATCCATTATATCCACAAAGAGAAAGTTGAGCCCCTAGGATACCAAATACCATAGTTTGGGGTATGACAAATATCGAAAGATTCTCTTGACTTGCCATCAAATGGATTTCTTTAGGAGGCCACTTGATATCTTGCACACCTCCTACACTCAACGCACAATATCGGATCTATATGCACAAAGGTGAAAGCAAAAGATCCAATCATGGACTGGTATACCTTTTGATCCACATCTTTACCATTTTGGTTTAGTTCAAGATGAGTCTTTGTTGCCATGGGAGTGGGAGCTCCATTTAGATCTTTCATGTTGAATCTTTTAGCATATCTTGAGTATACTTGGCTTGGTTGAAGAATGTTTCCTCCTCTCACTTGCTTGATCTCAAAAGCAAGAAATACTCTCAATTCTCCCATCATAGACATCCAGAACTGTTTGTAGTCATAAGCTTTGAGAATTCATCATTAAAAGCTTTGTTAGATGAGCCAAAGATAATATCATCTATATATATTTAGCATACAAAAAGTTCCCCATTGACCTTCTTAGTAAAAAGAGTGGGATCCAATTTTAACCTCAAACCCACGATCTAACAACAACTCTCTAAAGGTGCTACTGCGTGTGTAGAGGCTTGTGAGCCCATAGAGTACATGTCGAGTTGTAGGCGTGGTTTGGCGGTTGGGATCCTCAAACTCTCGGGGCTTGCTTCACATATACCAACTCATGCAATGGACCATTAAGAAATGCACTTTCTCATCCATTTGTTGCAATTTTACCCAAATATATGATGTCTGCTTTATAAACCTTAAGAAGGATACGGATGGACTCAAGGCAAGCCCGCGGGTGCATAAAGTCTCTCCATAATCAATACCTTCAATTTGAGAGAGAACCCTTGGCCACGACCAATCTTGCCTTGTTTCTCACCATAATTCCATACTCATATTGCTTGTAATTGAAAAATCCACTTGGTGCCTATAACATTACTGACAATCTTTTGGCCTTTCAACTAACTTCCATACTTTGTTTTATCTCAAAGTTGTTGAGCTCTTTGTGCATTGCATCAACCAATCCAGAATCTTCAAGAGCTTCCCTTTTTAGATTGGTTCCACCATGGAAATGTGAGCTTCTTTGTTCACCAAAGTTCTTGATTGAGCTCGAGTGGATATCCCTCTTATTAGATCTCTACCACCTTCTCCAAGGTGTGGTCTCTCAATTCAATATTCTATCCATTCTAGCTTGGCGACGAGTTTCGATCTCCTTGTTGTTTCTTGTGGGGATCACTTCATCATTCTGGTCCTCGACTTGACCATCAACTTGACCTTGATCATCATTGGAATCATTCTCTTCTACAAGAGGCAAAGATTGACCTTGGTCTTGATCAAGCATACTTCTAGAGAGGCATTGAGCTTCCCTTATGGCAGTTTCTATAGATCTTCCATGTGTAATAGCCTTAGTACCAATGGACATTCTGTCAAATGGTGACTCATGTACCTCCTGGCTAGATGTTTCAACTTGATCAACCGGTTGAGGATTCACAACTTGTCTTTGGCATGGGCCATTGTCCCCCTCGATAGGGGCTTGATGATGTTGTGAAGATGAGGGCTCCACTTGTGTTGGGGGATACCCGGGTAGAAAGTCACTCCTAGGGTATAAGGGTAGGATGTAGCCAAGGTTCGGCGGAAGAAAAGCGTGTCTTTGGGCAGAGTCTCACCTCAAGGCAGCAGGATCACCCGGAGTAACTTGGACGAGAAGTCAACCCTAATGTTGTCTCAAATCCGTGAACTTAAGGAGTAAGTCGAATGCTTGTCTAACTTATATGCGAGGAATAGGTGTGGCTGATCTCATGATCCGGATCCTCGCTTTGGTTCTAGGAGAAGGAAGGAATCTCTACTGGTCGAAAAGAAGGTCAGTGCACGTGCTTGGATGGCCCGAATAAAGCAAGGGAAGGACCACGGATGCGTGGCCGACAAGGGTAGTGGCGACAGCTCACGTCCGACTACGTTGATAAAGCAAGAGGTATGTGGCAGGGCAGCAGGGAAAAAAGCGGCCCTGCCTCCGGGTTACTACTTTGGGAGGCATATTCTTAGGAATATGCCTCACGTGTATCTAAACCAGGGCCGAACCACTCTCCTATATAAGGGGTTGGAGTTACGAGTAGAGGAATTGGCAGAATTCTAGTTAGTTGAGCACTAGTTGATCCCTAGGGGTTTCACAGGGCAAGATAAGCTTGGGCTAGAGTAAAGAGGCTTCTTCCTCCTCCAGCCAATACAGCTCAAGGAGCACTTGTGTCTACAGGAGGGTCGAGCAATACAAACTTACGTGGAGAATCACTCTACTATCCCTCCACTGGATTCCCCCTAAGCGCATATTAATTCCCCACCTTTAGCCTATCCATGCCATCTGCCCATTGACACCACCATAAAGTTGGGCATGCCAATCAGGGGCTAGGGCGGCGCTAAGCTTGAGTTAAGATCGGGACAGGGAAGCTTAAGTAGACGCCGGCACTTGGTGCATAAATCTCAGGGCTTGTTCAAGCGCTTTGGAAAGCGCTGGACCCCCGTCGGCGACAACGCATGCTGCTTCAGCACCTGCCCACTTCAGCATAGCCAGCCTCTTCGTCGGCTTTCGGCTTGTGGCATACCAAGGTCTCGTGGCTATAGGCGTCTCCCGGGCGTTCATGCAGCGTCCAGCGTCATCGTCTTGGAGACCACCCCCTCAACGTGGCTCATGAGTAGCGTGCTCGGCTCATCACCCCGGACCACACCTTGTGAGTGATGGCAGCTGCGCCCGGTGCAAGCGCTTGATCAAGACCAGCGCATGACCGGAGGTAACACCTGAGGCCCGAGGAAGGCGGAGGACCTCCACTAGAGGCTGAGCGTGCTGGGGAAGCTATGGATGGATTTGGCTAACCGGTGGGAGTGGTGGTAGATCGGCTTAGGCACCAAAAGCTTGAACTAGAGGAAACTTCGCGAAAGATACTTGAGGTGCAAAAGAAAATAGCATTGCGGCGAATCCCTTTGAACATGGCCAGCTGCGTGGAGTGCGTGAAGGCAAACAAGGTTGATCACGATTGTGAGGGTAAAGGGAAAAATCTCATAAGTGAGATGAACAAAGAAAGGAAGGTGATGATGGAGGCGGAAGGGTCGAGAAAACTATCATCTGCATACGTGGGGTTGCCAGGGTATAGTACCCGGCGAAGAACCTCGGAAAGCAGCGAATGCGTCTGCGTCCGAGTTAGAGAATTACGTCGGGTGAGGGCCCGTCAAAGAGAAGGCAACAAGATCGGAGTTAACTGAGCTGGTTGGATCATGAGAGCAGTGAGCGGAGCGAACTCTTGGCGAAATAACGGGGAGAGCTAGGGCTTCAAGATCGTCCGGTCAGTGATGGGTAACCCGGAGAAATCCATTGGAGCCCGCATCATCGCCTCATGGTGGCCCGAGGAGAGAAGAGGTAGTAACCTCGGCGAACGGAACAAACAGATGTCGTCCTCGTCTGACCCAGCGTGCGGGAGAAGAGAGAAAGAGATCACGAAAAATGATGATCGGCGAGTGTGAGCGAGGGTGAAGCTGGTAGAGGTAATCACGACCAAAGAACTTAATGCAGGATTAAGGGAATGCTGCCAGCGGCAATGCCGAACCAGTATAACTCGCGGGCGGGACCATATGGCGGCCGTGAATATCACAGGAGCAAGAGCAAATACTACCGGCGAAGTATATGGCGAGAAAGATGTACTGACAAGAATAAAACCAATACAATGATGGTGATTTAGAGATGGTAAACCACAGGTACCCCGGTGGGACTATCATGTGATAGGGTCTAGGTTAGGGGCGGGGAGTTTGATCTTGAGGATGGCGCTGGGTTAAAGCTGGATCCTCACCTTACTAAATTAAGACGGATCGGATGTCAAGGTCCTCAGGTTGATGCTTTGGACCTCGGATCATGAAAGACTTCCACCGTTGCCAACTTAACCGATTACCGAGGCTACGCGAAGGCGTGTAGCCCGGCGGTACTAAAAGCGGGAGGATTGGTTGATAAACTATGCTCACGGTGAGTAGCAGATAAATGGCAACTTGAGATAAATTTGTCGTTATATACCCCGGATGTTGAAGCGCAGGCAGAGTATGTAATGAATAACTTGCATGGAAGTATGAAGCTGCTTGGATAGACGTTTGAAGAAATGTTTATCGGCAACTTCTCAAATCGTGCAGGCCGAATAGACCCAGGACCACGGCAATTTGCAAACAAATATAGCCAGGACGGATCGTGAATTCTCTTAACCGGTGGTGTCTGCAAGTGAGAAACTCGTGTGAAGCGTCATAGAATTAAAGAGCCATGGCGTGGTTTCGCAAAGTGCACGAATCCGACAGCCGGTACGTAGCGTTGGCTACAAAAGAGAAAATACCCGATTCGTTGGTAGAAAGTTATCAGGATCATTCGTGATTAAGTATGCATTGGTGACCAGGGCCAACCTAGGCTACATGGCAAGTGGTGAAACGAGGGAGAATACTATCAAAGAGGTGGACCGGATCATCCAGGAGGAGGCAATTCTGAGAGGAAAAGGAGAGATGAGACCAAACCATGTAGCGCGAAACGCATGACAAGTTACTGACGATGTGAATCAGGATCAACTTGGGAGGAAGAAATATGCTTGCTTGAGGAAAGCTGGAGAAATGATGGACTCCAGGAAATTATGGCAAGAAAACATAGACTCGGGAAGCGGAAGAAGCAGTTAAGCGAGGAAAAGAAAAGACCGTCAAGAGGTATACCTATGTAGTCAATGCTGGACGGCAACGTGTAAATTTCTGCGCGCCAATCCGAATAACACGGTAGCAGGTCACCCACGGCGAGGGAAGTGTATGAGTGGATCTGAAAAAATAGAGAGCAAAGGTGGTTGAGAGATATAACCGAGGCACCCGGAATGATCAACCTCGACAAGAGTTACACCGGCAGCGAAGTGCTCTCCCGGGCATAGCAACGCAGCAACTAATATTGCCTCCCCCTCGTAGAGGTAGCAACAACAATAGAAGAAGAGATGCGGTAGGTGCATCGGTGGAAAATCAGCATAACCGGATGGAAGTCTACAGAAGCGAGGGAAGGAATGATCGAGAACATGCCCAGAAGTTATTGTGTGTTCTGGCGAGGGGAAACTGATAGAAAGAAGAGCTACGTACGCGACCTTGAGGCATATAGACGTCCGATGCCAGTCGCCCGGTGTGACGAGTACATTCCTTGGTGGGACTGAAATCACCTAGAACATCAAAGATCATCCTAAACTTATCACAGGAGCCGAGGTTAAGTACTGCGCTAGTGCTAGATCAGAGCATTCATTGGATTGAACATCAACGTGAGAGTTCTCCAAAATTTTGATTGATAATGCGGCGATGCGTATTAACATCATGCTATGTCACGGATATGATCGCATGAAGTTGGCGATCTGGGAGAACATGCTCAAACTACGAGAACAACTTTCCATGGAATTGCCACTAGGTATTTCTTGCTGGAGCCCACTTAGGCAAAGTTAAATTCGGCGTGCTATTCGGCACAAGGGATAAACTTGCTTGGGCGAAAAATGTCCACGGAGTTTGAAGTGGTGAACTTGGAGAATGTCGTATCGCGCATTACTCGGAAGACCAGCGTTAGAACAAATTCATAGCGAAACTGTTTTATCGATTTATCTTGAAGATGCAAGTTGCTTACGGGCCAAATGGAATTAATTAACATTGCTTTGGAGATTTCCGGCGTTCCATGGGTGTGCTTAAGTGGGTCCTAACCTAATAAAGTCATAAATGGTGATTATGAAAGGCAAAATGAAATTACAAGAGCTTGCAACATTAGCTTTCGATCCCACGTAACAGCCTATACTGACGTAAGTAAGCCATGGCGTAGCGTTTACATTCAAGCCGCCAAAGGACACCAAGAAGATTCGAGTTGATAACATCTTTTAAAGGTGCCTTTGTAACGAATTGGTGCGGTTAAGCCGACAAATGAAATGACTTCAAATCGACTTCCTGCGTGAATAAGGATATTTTGCTTGGTACCTACAAGGACTTTGAAATGTATTCCAGGGAGTTGGCTGAGCACTGCTAAAAGCAATGAGACCGGAGCAAGGCGGTGAAGCAACCTCTGGCAACCGGCAGAGGATAGGAGAAAAAAGTCATTGGTGATGAGATAGCTTCGATTTACTAGCGAGATTTATCATACGATGTCTCTTGTATCCGGGATGGGCTCTCTAATCAAATTACTAATAGAAAAAGAAGAAGGATGAGTCGAACATGGCATTGATTTGGCGCATATGTATAAATTACCGAACCTGAACAAGGCGTGTCAGGATCCATTTGCCTTCTTAGGATGGGTGGTCCTTAGACTCAATGGCCGGGATGCGAACTGTTGTCATTCATTGATGCATATTAAAGCTACGGATACCTGCGAACTGGATGATCAAATAAAAGCGGCGTTTATTACCCCGTGCAGAGACTACGCTATCGCACTATGCGTTTGGTTTATGTCACGGGTGCAACATGCAAGAATGTATGAAAATGTTTACGACCAAAATAGGTCAAGCGTACCAAATATACTTGGATGATGTGGTTATCAAGACCAAAGGCATAGCGCTCATGACGACATAAATGACATTCCACGGGCAGAAGGTTCGGATGAAGCTTAACGAAAAATGTATGTGGTGTCCCTGGCGGAAAATTTTCGGTTCTGCGTCTCCGGCCGGTATCGAAGTTAATCAACTAAGATCCCAGAGCCATCGACGAATGGAGCTGTAAAGTGTCTGGCCGGTATCGAAGTTCCTTTGGATGCAGCATCGTTGAGTCGGTTTTGTATATGGGTTGGGAGAAAGAAAGATTCTTGCCTCTCTACCAACTCATGAAAAAATCCGGATAAATTCGTTTGGGCGCCTGGTAGGTAAAGCCTTTACTTAAACAGATGTTGGCCCTTGCGCTTTGTGTTAGCCTCCTCTATCAAAAGACCAATGTTGCTCTCATATTAACACCAACCATGGGTTGCAGTGTAGTAAATACGTGGTGGAGCAGCGATGAAGAAGAATGAAAGTCGATGCGAGAGAGGCGATGTATTACTGGCCGGTATTATACGCCTCAAACGAGCCTTACACTTTCAAAAGGTGGCATCACAGTGTATATGGCGGCAAAGAAGTTAAAAGCATTACTGAGGAACACCCCATCAAGGTGTCTTGAAGCTCATATCGAGATAATGAGTAGCATAAGGATCTGAGTGGGAGAATGGCAAAATGGGCAATTGAGCTAGCCCCTTATCGCCTCAATACGGCGAGAGAAGAAGGCGATCAAATATCGGTGTGGAGGACTTTTTAAGTGATTGGGCGGTACTGTCTCCCGAACCATCGCCCCACGTTAGTGCTGGAGGATGCACTTTGGCCGTTGAAAAGCAAAGCCGGATTAGACACCCAAGGGTGGTGTACCTGGCAAGAAGGGATCAGCTCAAATGCGTATTACTGGAGTCATTGTGACATCAGTTTTCAATGTAAGCTGATATGAGGCTCTTGCATGGGCTCAAAGTGGCAAAGGAGATTGGCATCGTCGGATAATATGCTTGACGACTCGGACCTGGTGGTGCAGCGGTGTCCAGGGTGTGGGGACGCCTGAATCCAAACGCGCATACAAATTTCTGTCTGATATCTGAATTTACTTGAGATGAATTTCTCCATAACCTGCAGGCGAGAAAGCGAAATTTTGAGCATGTTGTCGGCTGGGATCGACCGAACGGGCAATTCCACCGGTAGCATTGGAACACTCGGAAAACCATCTATCGGGACCCGTCCCAGAACCGACTCGATCTATGTCCCTGAAAATATGGAATCCGAATGGGCCATGGACATTGACATGAGAGGTAGCCGCCAAACCAGGGCACGTAATGACCGAAATTTGCCTCGGCAAACCGGAGGACTAACTTCGCTAGACACGGAAGCCTTAGCGTGATCAGCTGAAGTTATGCGTTAGATGAATGGAAATTGATGAGGAGATATTCCTCCACGAAACCATACCAACGAGGCACTTCCTATATTCAATTCTGAAAGGCGGGCGTTACACGTGAGAGGTGGTAGCGGGCAAACACGAGAGGAGAGCAAAAGCATACCGATCATAATTCCGGTTTATACAAGCGCGGTGTAACTAATGTCGAACAATGCGTTGACACAGGAAGAAGAGGCTTGACATCCTCAGGAGATATACACCAAAGGGAATGTGGGCATCATGCCTCCTCGACCTTGATGTAAAACTTGATATAGCATGGATTCTCTTGGCCAAGTGCCTTGGAACAAAGCGGAAAATCTGGTAGAAAATGCAATGGTTGTCGATGCATACACCAGACACCTTATGCTATGGGAACTCAAGACCATACCGAAAATTCGTGGCCCATTTCGGCGTATGGTGCTTGTATGGTTGGTCAGATTTCAAACCTGCGAGGAGGAAACATGACACATATTACGGTCATGGTGGACAAGTTCACAAAATGGATTGAAGTGGAAACCTGCTAAGAAATGTATGATGGAGCTTCTTGTGCATTGACATTTTCTTAGGAACATCATCTTGGTCTGATTTATCCACATGGTATTATCATGATAATGGAACAAGATTTTGCGGAAGGAGCATTTGCGGCATGCAAGGGATAAGAATATCCATTTTCTCGGCGTGTCTCATTGGCTTCCAGCATCAAGCGGACAAGTGAAAACATCCAGCAGTTAGTATTGTCAGGATAAAACCGGCTCATTGAGCATTGCAAAAGTCGTGAGGTGCTGGATAGAAGAACTACGGTACTATGGGTTAAGAACAACTCCGAATCGATCAGCAGGCTATATGCCATTCTTTCGGCATATGGGGCAGGCGTATTACCAACCGACGCCGGCATGATTAAGCACAAAGATTACTTCAATACCGCGAAGCCCAGCGAAGTGCAAGAAGCACGACAATATGATGTTGATCTCTTTGCGGAAGAAAGCGAGAAGAAGCGGCCTTGTCCGGATCCGCCATATATCGACCAAAAATCTCCAACGCTACCATAGCGGAAAGTGTGCC